>VMDO01035922.1:0-15572 GCA_007922755.1 Pedetes capensis
TTTTTTTGCGGTATTGGGGGTTGAGCCCAGGGCTTGCATGCTCTGCAAGTGCTGGACCACTGAGCTACGCCCCTAGCCCCCTTTTTTTTTTTTGAGACATGGTCTCGCTAAATTACACAGACTGCCTCTGATCTCGAACTTGCAATCCTCTTGCCTCCGCCTCCTGAGCCGCTGGGATTACAGGCGTGCGCCACCACACTCAGCTAGTATTTGGGGTTTTAACCCAAGACCTCGCACAAACTTTGCAAATGCTCTATCACTGGGCTGCACCCCAGCCCCCCCTTTTTTAATCTTGAGACAGGGTCTCCCTAAAGTTATGCAGGCTGCCTCTATTGTGGAACCTGGGATCCTCCTACATCCACCTCCTGAGTCTTTGGGGTTACAGGTATGTGCCACCATGCCCGGCCTCTCTCTCTCCCCTTCTCTCTCTCTCTCTCCCTCTCTTTCTCTCTCTCTCTGTCTCTCTCTCTCTCTCTCCCTCTCTCTCTCCCCTTCTATCTCTCTCTTCCCCCTCCCTCTCTCTCTCTCTTTCTTCTTTCCTTTCTTTCTCTCTCCCTCTCTCTCTCTCTCTCCCCTCCCCCCCTTCCCTCTCTCTCTCTTTCTTCTTTCCTTTCTTTCTCTCTCTCTCGCTCTCTCTTGCTCTTTGTTTTTCTTTTCTTCCTGGACACAGAATCTTGCTGTCCTGGAACTTGCTGTGCACCCCAGACTAGCCATGAACCCCCGACCCTCCTGCCTCAGCCTCCTGAGTGCTGGGCGACTTCACTCAGCAACCCATAGAACTGGGCTCTGAGCTCTAACGAGATCGCAGCACAGTCACAGAGATGTCTCGAGCTCCACTGTACACCCTGAGATGAACTTTTATTTATTTATTTTGAGACAGGATCTCACTGTGTAACCCAGACTGGCCTGGAACCCGCTATGTAGACCAGGCTGGCCTCAAACTCATGTCCATCCTCCTGCCTCGGTCTCCCGAGTGCTGGGATTACAGAGTATGCCACCATGCCCAGCTGGCGATGAGCATTCTAGGGTTTAATCCGCATGTGCGCCCACATATCCAATGCTGTCAGAAACAACTGTCTGCCACGGCACCTGCATTCTGCAGCCTTTTGTGTGGCCGCTGTGCTGGCTGGCCCACGGTGGTGCACTCTGGAGGCTGAGGCAGGAGGATTGTCCTTGGGGTCAAGGCCAGCCTGGGCTACTGAGTGAGACCCTGCCTAAACAAACAAAATGACAGAAAGAACTTTGCTCTTGTGGAAATGGAATGCTGCAGATCAAAAGCCCAAATGGCCTCGGGCTGTCTGGAAGCCCCTTGGTCATCATTTACTGCCAGCCTGTGTATCTCACGAGACATCTTTGCAACCATTACATAAAACTTTTGGCCTGTTAGGAGACAACCAGCTTCCACCAGCCCTAATGCTACGAATGCTGTAAGGTGGCCTCAGAAACCAGCAGGAGAGATGTCCCCATTCTGCTGCAACCCGCCTACCTGGTGTCCTGACCAATGTGTTTGGTAAATGCAGTGATGTCAGACTTTCTTTAGTTCTGTGACTGTTAAAGTGCATGTAAAGTTCCATGGCTACAGCTGTAGCCCTGTGGCATCCGATCCCATCAGATCTCAGAAGCTAAGCAGGGTCAGGCTGGTTAGTACCAGGATGGGAGACGCTCTGGGAACACCAGGTGCTGTAGGCTTGGGAGAAGGACCCGGCAAACCACTCCCAAAAATCAATCCACCATAGAAAACCCTGTGAACAGCAGAGAAGCACTGACAAGTATGTAGGGTTGCTATGAGTCAGATACCGACTTGACAGCACCTAACAACAACAATCTGTCCCATGGTGGGACATGTCATTCAGGGAAACCTAGATACACGTTCTTGGCCCATGCCTATTCATATTTGGCTCAGAATAAACTCTCTTTTATTCCCTTTGGAACAGAGCTGAGTTTTGTGATAGGCCCGTTTTATAGACAATGACCCCCAGGTGAGATTCAGTCAGAAAGATCTGGAAGCCACCATTGTAGGGGCTAGAGTGCAGGGGTTAAGTGCTGGCTTGAATCAGATGTCCTGGGGCACTTGGTCTCTTTTGCCTTTTGTGGCATAAATTTGGGCAAGTTAAAATAAGCTTGCAAAGCTGGGCGTGGTGGTGCACGCCTATAATCCCAGCTGCTCGGGAGGCAGAGACAGGAGGATCACAAGTTCAAGACCAGAGGCAGCCTGCGTAACTTATCGAGACCCTGTACAGACCGAGTACAGCTCAGTGGTCCAGCACTTGCAGAGAGTGCAAGCGTGAGGCCCTGGGTTCAACCCCCAGTACAAAAAAAAAAAAGCTTGCAAGTCTATTTCTGCAACTGTAAAAGAGAGGAAACAATATACCCACTTATTATATGTAAAAATAGTATAGTTGAGGCATGGTAATTGCTCAATAAATGCATCGCTGTTATTGTTATTTACTGATAACCAACGATTGCCAGGACCCACTTTCGACTTGGTTAAAGTTATCTAAATGTTCATACATAAAAAAGTGATGTTAAAGTCTTCTCCCCAACACACAGAAAAAAACTAACTTTGACATAATGCCATTGGCCCAGCCATATGGGATGTTATTAGGAAAAATCCTAGGGAATTTGTTATTTTCTTTGCGGGAGGGACGATGTTGAGGATGTGGCCCATGAATCATCAGTACGGGTCCAGAGGACCCTCGGGAGAAATTTCTCTCTGGCCTAAGTCCCAGGAATTGCTGTGAGTCTCCTGGAAAAGTCGCTCTATTTTTCTCTTTTGGACTCAGTGACTTATGGAACTAATCCTGTTTCTCTGCTTGCCTTGGCCCCGTCAGGGGGTCCTCTGTAGCAAGGAACTTGGGGCTGGGGGACGTGGAAGGTGGCAGCTGCTCACCTGGCCCTGGCCTTACCCTTTTCCACTTCTATTTCCAAATCCCCTGCTGCCCGGAGACCTCCTCCCAGGCTTCTTCTTCATATTTCACTTCCTGAGTAAGATGGGCTCCTTCCCTGGCCTTGGGGTCCAGCATCCTGTGAAGTGGGAGGCTGCGCTGTGGACTGTGGAGGTCTGCGCTCCGGAAGCCTCCTCTGTCTACCCAGCCTTACTAAAGGGTTTCCACCGCTGGGCACCGTGGCTCACACCTGTCATCCCAGCGACTTAGGAGGCAGAGGTAAGAGGATCTTGAGTTTGAGGCCAGAGGCAGCCTGTGTAATTTAGCAAGACCCTGTCTCAAGATAAATAGTTAAAAAAGGGGTTGGGGTGCAGCTCCTTGGTAGAGCGCTTGCAAAGTATGCACCACCCAGCAGCCTCTGGATGGGCAGTGCCTGTTCCTACTGCCCTGGGGCTCAGGGACTCCAGGGCATGAGGTGGAAATGCTGTCCTGCTCCCTGCGGCACCCCAGGAAGCCTCCCCAAGCCTCAGGATCTACCGCTGAGTGGGAAAGGGGCTCAGGAGGCAGCCCTCAGTCCAAGGCAACCACCTGGCTGGTGTTGGGGGCCAGGTGGGTGAGTGGGGTCTTCCTGCTGTTCCTCTAGCCTGCTTTGGCGCCCGCCGCCAGCCTGTTGTTGTTGTTAGGTGCCGTCCAGTCGTGTCTGACTCATAGCGACCCTCATAGGGTTTTCAATGGCTATTTTGGGATTGCCTTGGGAGTGGATTGCCACGTCCTTCTCCCATTTTTGCCATGCTGGGAATCGAACTCCGACCTCAGAGACTGCAGAGCAGTGCTCTACCAACTGAGCTAAATCCCAGCCCCCCACCCCCAGCCTGAGAGTCCTATAAAATCCTAGATCCTAACCCTGTGTGGGATGACAACCTTTCCACCCCCCACAGCCCCCCAGGTGGGGGGTGCAGAACTGGGTCCAGGCAAGCAGCAAAGCTACTCAGGGTTAGTACCAAGTGCACCTCAGCCTGCCACAACCCCCCGGAGCAAGGGCTGCCCCCTGACAGGCTGGCTCCAGGGTGAACCGCCTGGGACACACAGGCGCTCAGAGCAAAGGGCCGCACACCTGCAGGCTGGCTCCAGGGACACAGCCCCGCCCCCTGCGCAGAGCACAGGCGGGTCACAGGAAGGGCTGCAGCTGGCCGCCACAGGCGTGCTTTTAATCACAGGCTGCAAGGCAGGAGCCTGTTTACCAAGGCTCGAACTGTGCTCAGCCTTCAGGAGCAACAAAAGCCACTCCTTTCTGTGTCTCCACTCATGCCAGCCGTGGATACCAGGCATGGGCCTGAGCAGGGGCTGGGGGCAGGGAGGATGGCCAGGGCCAGGCACTCACCGCACCTTGCGGTGGTCTCCAGCTAGAGTTCCTATCCGTCATACTCGGAGCCCCTCCCAGCGCTAGATTCAGTGGGAGTCACTTAGACCAGATGCCAGGGAAAGGGGGGTGTGGGGCATGTGTGGGGCAGGTAAGACACCCCCACACCCCCAGGATCCAGGGACGTTTTCAGTACCGCGATTACTTGCCAACAGCTCTGAGCACCTCAGCAAGAGGAGATAAGTCTTTTAGTTTAATTTTTTTCTTTTATTTATTTTATTTTTTTGTGGTACTTGGGAGTTGAAGCCAGTCATCCTCAGACCATTTTTTATTTTTTATTTTGAGTCAGGGTCTTGCTAGGTTATGCAAGTTGCCTCTGGCCCTCCGTCCTCCTGCCTTTGCCTCCCAAGTCATTGGGATTACAAACTTGCGCCACGGCTAAAGTTTGTTGTTTGTTTGTTTTTGCAATACTGGGGGCTTGAATCCAGGGCCTCAAACATGCTAGGCAAGTACTCTGAGTTGTTACTTTATGGTTTTGTTTTTCTAGGGAGACTCCCCATGTAGCCCGGCTGACCTCAAATTTGTGGTGATCCTCCTTGCCTCGGCCTCCTGAAATCTTGGATTATAGGCCTGTCCCACCACACCTGGCTTGGCGCTACACTTTTTTGTACTGGGCAAAATCCACATGCCCTAAAATTCACCATCCTCACCTTGTTGGAGTGCACAGTTCTGGGGCAGCAGGTACCATTGCCACCAGCTGACTCCAGAGCTCTTTCTGACCCCACTGAAACTCCAGTTGTTGTTGTTGTTAGGTGCTGTTGGTATCTGACTCATAGCGACCCTCATAGGGTCTTCAATGGCTGTTTTGAGATTGCCTTGGGAGTGGATTGCCAGGCCCCTCTCCCTGAAACTCCAGAGCATGGTTTTATTAGGTACGTATTTATTTAGCCTGCAGCCATAGCCCTGTGGCATCCAATCCCATCACTAAGCAGGGTCGAACCTGGTTAGTACTTGGATGGGAGATCGCCTGGGAACACCAGGTGCTGTAGGCTTTGGAGAAGGACCTGGCAACCCACTCCCAAAAACTCAATCCACCATGGAAAACCCTATGAACAGCAGAGAAGCACTGACAATAGTGTTTTGCCTGTTGTATATAGGGTCGCCATGAGTCAGATACCAAATCGACGGTACATAACAACATTTATTTAGCAGTGCTGAGGCCAGAAACCAGGGCCAGGTCCCACCACTGAGCCACACCCCTGCTCTGGAGCTCAATTTCATTTTATCTTATTTAGTTTTTATTGCATAATTTTCTGTTGCCTTACTTTTTCACTAGTAATTTTTTTTTAGTGTACTACTTAATGAGTTTCCTTATGACATTTCCATATATGCACATCATTAGATGCAGCTCAATTTAAAAACCTGTCTTGTTCAACAGAGGCTGGGTAGAGTGCTGCTCTGCGCTCTTGGAGGTCCTGGGTTCGATCGCCAGCACCACAAAAACAGGAGAAGAATGTGGCAATCCACTCCTGAAGCAATCCGAACACAATCAGCCATTGACAACCCTGTGAACAGCAGAGAAGCACTGACATAGTGCCGGCCATGGCACAGTGCTGGGGAGTGTTTTGTTCTGTTGTGCATAGGGTCGCTATGGGTCAGAGCTGACTTGATGGCACCAACCAAAGCTAGGTGGGGACACATGGCCAAAGTGATGCAGCCTGGAGAGCCTGGCAGGGGACCCTAGGCAGGAGGCGCACCTGGACAGCAGCGAGGCAGGGGCCCACGGTGGGAGGGGCACAGAAACTTCCGGGCCAGTCCTGAGCGCTGGAGGAACATCTGCACCGGCTTCAAAGGCATGTTTTCCCCACGGTCAGCCAGAGCCTGATAAACAGCGCCTGCAGATGCCTGGTCGGCGGGAGGCTGGCGTGGCCCAGCCTGGGGCCTCAGGGCCAGGACACGAGGGGATGGCTCTAAAGAGACTCAGCTTTCCAAACCACAGAGCGGGAGACAGAAATATGTGAACTATGTGCGGCTCTGAGCCGCTCTCATCCTCCGTCCATCGACCCCCTGGACAGACTTCAGATGAATTACAAGCCTGCCTGCAAGCTCTGCGGTGGAATCTTGTTTTTCTTCTTTCCTAGGAAAAGCATATTTGCTGACAGATTAGAGAGCAGGGGGCTGGGGTGAGGCGGAGGTCACCCCAGAGCGGAGCAAGCGCAAAGCCTGTGAGAAGCGCTAACCCGCCACTGATGTGCTGCTGCCGATCCTGTTGTTGTTGTTGTTGTTTGGTGCTATCAAGTCGGTATCCGACTCATAGTGACCCTCATAGGGTTTTCAATGGCTGACTGTATCAGGATTGCCTTGGGAGTGGATTGCCAGGCCCTTCTCCCATTTTTGCGGTGCTGGGAATTGAACTCAAGACCTCAGAGACTGCAGCACAGCACTCTACCAACTGAGCTAAATCCTAGCCCTGCTGCTAATCCTGGGAGAGGCAAATTCAGGAGAAACCTCTGGAGCTGGGCTGATGGGGCCGTGGCTCTCCTCTGGCTCCCCCGAGGGTGGTGGTGCCCCACTGCATGCCTGAGGACACTGAGACACAGGGCAGTGGCCTGTCAGGGTCACATTCTGGTGAATCAGTAGTCAGATCAGTGACTCTCACACTGGGACCCAGTGTTCCTCCTTTCCTAAAGCACCGCGTCACTTGCAACAACTAGGCAGCCCTCCCGCGGCACCTCCTCGTAGGTTACTAGTTTGGCTTTTACAAGTGTATGTTGTTGTTGTTGTTGTTGTTAGGTGCCGTCAAGTCGGTATCCGACTCATAGCGACTCTCATAGGGTTTTCAATGGCTGTTTCTCGGGATTGCCTTGGGAGTGGATTGACAGGTCCTTCTTCCCTTTTTATGGTGCTGGGAATTGAACTCGGGACCTCAGCGACTGCAGCGCAGCGCTCTACCCACTGAGCTAAATCCCAGCCCACTTTATGGTTGCGCAATAAATATGATAGCACTTATTTCACAGAGCAGGAACTGAGGCTTGTGGAGGCTTCTGATCTGCTCCAAGTTCATGTCAAATATATCCAGATACGAAAACATACAGTGTAGAGAGGAGCACAGACCAGCCAGACCTGGGTCCGCATCCTGTCTGCTGTAGGACTGTGGGCAAAGCTAATGTGTGTGCGGCACACCTCATCTGTACAGTGGTGATGTTGTTGTTGTTGTTAGGTGCCGTCAAGTCGGTATCCGACTCATAGCAGCCCTCTGTACAACAGGGGAAACACTACTGTCAGTGCCTCTCTGTTGTTCATAGGGTTTTCAATGGCAGATTGATTTTTGGGAGGCGTTCCCAGGTCCTACTCCCAAACCTACAGCACCTGGTGTTCCCAGGCGGTCTCCCATCCAGGTACTAACCAGGCCTGACCCTGCTTAGCTTCCAAGATCTGATGGGATCGGATGCCAGTGCTACGGCTGCAGGAATATATCTCAAATATATCGGATGCCACAGGGCTACAGCTGCAGGCACAGTGGTGATAAGTATGTCATAATCTTGGCGTTACCTGCACAATAATTAATTACACCGATTCCAATGACTACCAGAGCCTGGCATAAAGTCCAAGTTCGGTAATGCCATCGTCATCATCGACAGTGGGGAAAGGAGTGTGAGATTCCCCAGCCCAGGCCAGCTGGATGTGACTGACACTGGACGTGTGAGGGCTGGTGGCTGGATGTCTGTGGCTGGAGAGGCTGGTTGTGCCAGGACAGGGCTCTGGCCTCGAGGACCTCGCTGGAAACCCACAGGTTGACAGCCTGGCTGGGTTCACAGTGGCAGAGAAATGAGAGATGTGGGTATAAATTTAAATAAACACGCTTCCCCCGGAGCAAACAGTGATGGATTTGAATGCAACTGGTTGCAGACTCAGAGATTTGACCTCAGGAAGGTGGCTGGCTTGTTGCTAGTTTTCTGGTGGTTTCTTCAAGTTCTTTTTTTTTTTTTTCCCGGTACTGGGGGTTGAACCCAGGGCCTCGTGCTTCCAGGCTCTGCAAGTGCTCGACCACTGAGCTGCACCCCAAGTCCATTTTTTTTTTCCCACTTTTTGAGACAGGGTCTCGCTAAATTACGCAGACTGCCTCTGGTCTTGAACTTGCGATCCTCCAGCCTCTGCCTCCCAAGCCACTGGGATTACAGGCGTGCGCCACTGCACTCTCTCTTCAAGTTTTTTTTTTTTTTTTTTGTGGTACTGTGGGTTGAACCCAGGGCTTTGTGCTTGCATGCTCTGCAAGTGCTGGACCACTGAGCTGCACCCTCAGCCTATTTTTTTTACTTTTTGAGACAGGGTCTCGCTAAATTACACAGACTGCCTCTGGTCTCGAACTTGCGATCCTCCTGCTTCTGCCTCCCGAGCCACTGGGATTATAGGCGTGCGACTCCTCGCTGTCTTCAAGTTCTTGACCTGAGCCTCATGTGGGGGAAGGGTCTAGTTAGAGTCCTCAGTTTGGTTCAGTCAGGGGCTTCTGAAGGTGTGGGAGGGGCAGGGACTGGGGGGCGCCCCCATCTGTCTTCCATGGACCCAGCCACAATGTGTGCTGCTCTGCCCTTCCCTATTGGTGTCATATGCAGATCCAGCCTCTGCTGTCCCAGAGGGGTCCCTCCAGTGCACCCTCAGGGTCACTAGTCTTTGCCACCTGGCTGCTGGTGAAGCCATGGTCCTGTGTAAACTGAACAGCCCCCAGTGATTCTCCTTTCCCATCTCCCTCAGTGGGGGCACAGGAGAGAACTGGGGATACCCCAGGAACTGGGACAAGGACAGCTCCACACTCATGGGAACCGCCCCGTTGTGTGCCCCACATTTGGGCCCCCGCAGCATCAGCAGGAGCCCTGGGATTTTTGTTTGTTTGTTTTGTTTTTTGTTTTTTTCCTGGCAGGAGCCCTGTTTCCTGGCCAGGTTCCCTCACCAACCCCTCAATCCTCTGGGTCTCAGTTCCAATGCAAAAGTGAATCCCAGGGTCTGAGTTTTCTCATGGGGTCCTGAGGCGAGTGGCCAGCCTGGAAGCCTGTGCTTTCCACTTGGGCCCCCTTCGCCTACTCAAAAATCTCCAGCAAGATGTGCAGTGAGCCACAGAGAGGCTGCGTGGCTCCAGTGTGGGCTCAGAAAGCCGTCCAGGCCCCCATGCTCAGTGGGCAGCCTTGTCAGCGGGCTGACCTCTCGCCCAGCCGCCTTGGCCTGGGGCAGGCGGGAGCAAACCTCTTTGGGTTCCCCATGTCTCGGGGTCCTGTGTCCTCCTCAGAAGCCCAGAGGATTCTAGAGCTTGTGCCCCTCGGGGGTGGGGCTGAGATTTCCTCAGGAGTAGCAGCAGATCGGACCCAAGCCTGCAGTCTCCACTGGCTGACAGGTAGGGTGGGGGGGAGTTGGGGGTCGGGTGGGGGAGTGTGTGGGGGTGTTGTTGCTGCCGGCAGGGCCAGGAAGCCACCTGGGCGACCCCAGTGACTGGTAAGTGTCCCCTCCAGGGTCTTTTCCGCTCTCACGGGAGAGTGATGCTGTTAGGGAGGTGTTAGGGTAGTGGACGCTCTTCCCAGAAATCCCACTGACCGGCACCTCCTCTGGAGCCAGGCTCTCCCGCCCCTCTGCCTGGGGGAGAGAAGGACCCCTCCAGACTCCAGATTCACGCCCACCCCCAAAGTGGATGGCTCGGACCACAGGGGAGTCCTGCATCTTGGCACCTGGAGGTGCGCTGGGACCAAGGTGCCCAGCGAAGGGTGCCTGGCCCTTGGGTCGCCCAGCCCTGCCCAGCCCTAGAAGGGACCCGGGTGCTCGAGGGGACTCTGCCACGCCCTCTGGCTCGGAAAGCCCCCTCCCCCTCTCCGCCCCCGACTCCTCTCTCTCCTTCGTCCTTCCGGGGGCCGGGGCTGCCCGGGGCCACCCCAGCCTCCAGAGTGGCCTCTCTCATAAAACCAGCCTAGAGGACTCAATCCAGAGAAGCAGACGCGCGATCCGCGGCTCAGGCCTCTGGTCAGCGGCCAGACCACGTGGCCTGGCAGCCCGCGGTGCTGAGTCAGGGAGAGGCCACCTCCCGCCCCTTCACCCCTCCCACCCTCTCCCTGAAACGCCCCAGGGAGTCCCCGGGCGGAGGCAGCGCCCTGGGCGGAACAGGCTGAGCCCAGGTCTCCTGCAGGCTGGGGCCCGGGCCTCGTGCCCCTCTGGGGCCCTCTAGGGCAAAGGATGCAGGTGCTGCCCTCCGCCCTCGTGGGGGTCCCCCTGGGGCCGCCCCCTGACCCCAGAAAGCACTCGGGCGGCTGCGGGATTGGCTTCCAGGACGTTTATTGCCCGCGGCCCCCGGGGCTAGAAGAAGTTGACCACCCTGCGGAGCGACTGCACGCGTGCGCTGTGGGCCTCCCAGTCGCAGAAGGTGCGGAAGTCGCCCCTCTCCACCACGTACATGCGGCCGCGGTAGTTGGGCTCCTCGTACAGCACCCACCTGCAACCGGGGGAGGGGTCAGGAGGCAACGCGACCCCCCCACCCCTCCCCCCCCAGCGCTCGCCCCGGGGACACCAGAGGCCCTGGGGGGAGGGGGCGCTGGGCGGATTTCCTTCCCCTTAGCAGTGTGGGGCGGTGCTGGGGTGGGCCCAGGGGGCAGCCTGGAAACAGCCGCGTGTCACACTGAGCAGCCCCAGCGCCGCAGAGGGGCTCCGGGACGCCCCCCCCCCCCCCCCCCCCCGCTCCTGTCCCTGAAGAACAATTGCACAGGTAGTGGCCCCGCTCCTGGAAAGGTGCCTGGCACAGCGCAGGGCGGATTCCCACTGTTCATTCATTCAGCCCAGGCACGTGTGCCCCGCGGTGCCTTGGGTCCGATAGCCCCCGTGGTGCCCGCTTCCCCGGGGAAATGGGCTAGGAAGCCTGCCTCGAACCTAGGAGCTGCCATGCCCCGGGTGGATGGGGCACCGTGATGAGTTCCAGAGCAGCTGCCAGCTGCCCAGGGAGCAGAAACCAACACCCACCACAGGTCTTTCCGGAGCATCTTGGGCCCAGTGTTGGGCACGGGCAGGGAGTGGGGAGACACCCTGGCCCCCGCCTGCCTCAGCATCACCCAGGCCCCTGTGGGACTGCAGGTGAAGGGCGCCCTGGGCCCAGGTAATCAGGAAGGGGTGGTGGCAGGACAGGGGGCTGGAGGGAGTTTCTGCCTAAGGGAGGGGTAGTGTGGTCTGAGGAAAAGACCCCGGGGCAGCAGGGGAGCCAAGGCTAGACCAGTCCTGTACCTCCCTCACATTCCCTAAGACAGCATGGCGCCCGGAGGAGGTGACCAAGAGAAGGGACCATGTGGACACTCCCTCGTGAGGGGTTCCGGGTTGGGAGCCTGAGCTAGGGGCAGAAGGGGGCAGGCAGGCCTGTCTCCCACCCCTGGCCCTGGAGGACAGAGTGCTACCCTGGCCAGGGGCTGGCACTCCACCTGTCCTGCAGACCTCGGTCCCTTTCTCACGGTGGAAAACAGCTGTGCTCTGAGTCATGGAGAGGCCGGTGGCCTCGGGAGGTAGCACCCAGGGGCTCTGGCGTGGGCCTCCCAGCAGGGGCTGTGCACACAGCTCTGGTGGCTGGAGTCCTCTGTGGCCCAGGCCACAGGACTGCTGTAACACTCTCTTGGCCCTAACGGTTCTTGCCCGCCACCCCTAAAGCTGTTGAAGGTGCGTTCTCCCTATGGGACGCAGAATCTGTGAGCCCTCTACCCAGGGCCCTGTTTACAGAGGAGCTCAGAGGACAGTGACCACCCAAGGCCACACAGTCCAACTCCCCATCTCTCCACTCCCTGCCACCATGGGCCCCTCTCCCATCCCCCATCCAGACCCCACACCTGGCACCAAGCACAGTTGGCCCCTGGGAGGGTCAAGGATTGGGAACAAAGAGACGGTGCAGGTGGGTGACGGTAGGGGGCCCCTGCTGAGTCAGAGCAGGCCTGGTCCAGCCTGGCCTCCCTGCGACCACAGCCTCACGTGCCACAGCCACAGCCCCGCCCCTCTGAGGGAGTGGCCAACCCCGCCCTCCCTTATGGCAGCTGGAAATATCCAAGCAGTGTCCTGGGCCCCCCTGGAGCTCTCATGGATGTGCCCCAAGAAGAAGGGGCCAGCCCTTGGCTGGGCAGCACAGCAAACCCCACCATGACTGCAGGGGAGGAGCCAACAGAGGAAGAGAGGCGGGGCTTGGCCTTCTAGGGGGCCCAGAAGGAGGGTGCCAGAAATGTCAGTGCTGGTCCCTCCAGCTGTCCCCCAGAGCAAGGTGTGAGAGTCAGAGGGAATGCCCTTGGCACGTGGAGGTGGCCGAGGGGGCCCAGGCTACAGGAAGGGCTCCAGGGGCCCTAGGGTGTCCTCGCCTGGGCAGCTTCTCCTTGAGGGCTTGCGTGTGTTGAAGTCACAAGAGGCAAAGCACGCGCCCTCCCTGGGTGCAAACGCAGCGTCCACCACCTGCGCCTCTGAATAACTTCCTGGTCACTGAGCCTGTCTCCTCCCAGGGAAAGTGGGGGTACAGATCGTGTGCCCCTATAATCAAATGCTGCTACCTCCTGATTTTCCCATGCTTCTCAACAGGCCCGTGTCCCCCGCCCCAGGGTTGGCTAGGCGGGGCTGGTGTCTTGGATCTCAAGGAATCTTCCAGGTAAAAATACACCTTTGGTTCTTGAGACACAGGACAAGTTGTTGCTTTGGAATCCTACTCCTGGACTCTCAGGTGCCACCAAGTTGGGGAAGCCAAGGTTGGGGGTGAGAGGAAGGCAAGGAAGGCAGGAAGATTATCTCTAGCTCCGCCTGGGGCAGCCCTTGTCTCCTTCAGTCCCCTCTGACCCCCTCAGGAAGGGCCATGAACCCGGGCCTCAGAAACGCAGAAGGCAAGCGGCTCCTTAGCTGCTCCGATTAGGAGCCAAGCTCATGCGCCACCCATGGGCCCGGAGGCAGGAACCCACGCAAGGCCCTCTCTTCTGGGGGTGAGGGGAGGGCCCCCAGCTCTGGAGCAGGGCAGGCTCCACCAGGCTGCCATCCCAGCTGGACTTCCCCCACAAGGCAGGAGCCTCAGTTTGCTCCTCTGCAAAATGGGAATGGGAGCTGGGAAGAGGAGGAGAGACGGCCACCTTGAAAGTCTCAGGGGCCACGAGACTGTGCACAGGGAATGGGGCTGCCCTCAGCTAATCAGAGAGAAACCCATGTGTGCAGGGTGCCACCAAGTCAGGCACACACAGGGCTCTGATAGCTGTTTTGGAGCAGAGCAAACCCTCCGCCTGGGTTGTTGTTGTTGTTGCTAGGTGCCATCGAGTCGGTATCCGACTCATAGTGACCCTCATAGGGTTCTCAATGGCTGACTGTTTCAGGATTGCCTTGGGAGTGGATTGCCAGGTCCTGCTCCCATTTTTGTGGTGCTGGGAATTGAACTCGGGACCTCAGAGACTGCAGCGCAGCGCTCTACCAACTGAGCTAAATCCTAGCCCCTCGGCCTGGGTAAGAGACCCCAAAGACACTGCAAGTGAGCTCCCTTGCAACCCCTGTCCTGGAGAGGCCAGCATGGCGGGGCAGACAGCCCTAGTTCAGGCATCAGCTTGTCTCCCCTCTTGGAGCACCTGAGTCCACTGTGAGCCTGTGCACCCTGCGAGGCCCCTAGCGGGGTGGCTCATGGTCTTCCCTGGGCTCCAGAACACCAGACAGTCTACAACCTCAGCCCCAGCACCGGCACCGAGACAGCTGTAGCTAAGCGCTCCCTACTCTGCTCCAGGACTGCACCCCAGAGGAGCAGTTCCTGGAGGGGCTCTGGGGCCCGGCATCCTCCCTTGAGGCCTTGCTGGGGTCTAGAGGAGATCAGGCAGGCTGGAGGGAGGGCCAGAGCCTGTGGAGCAGGGTTCCAGTGCCTCCTGCCACTCCCCAAGAGGCCAGCCACAGCCCGCCTCCCCACCCTCTGGCTTGGAAGGGCCTCGGGGCATTCATTACTCACGCCCCGTCCCCGTACACCTTGATGGCGTTGATGCAGCTCTTGGCCCAGCCGCGGCTCTGCAGGATAGGGCAGTCCTCCACGAACTCCAGGCACTGGCCCGTGAAGTTGCAGCCCTCGAAGATTTCTATGCGGAAGTGCTCTCCGTGCTCCAGAACCCAGGCGACAGAGGGAAGAAGAAGGAAATGCTTTGAGCTTCCCCTCGGGGCGCACAGGCAGGAAGGAACTGGGGATCACCTTGGGCTCTGGGCAGCCGAGAGTTCCTGGGCTTCGGGGGGGGGGGGGGCAGCGAGTGTCCCCATCCCCCCCACACACCTTGTTTGTTCTTCCACGTGAGATGTTCTGGGACAAAGGGTGCTATCACTATAGAGTGCTTCAGAGCCACGGAACTGGTCCACTCTCTACTGAACTCCAGAGAGCCCAAGGCTGCCCAGAGGCCAGCGGCCACTCAGACCAGGGTTCTTGTCCTGGCCATGCCACCACACTCCCTGGCTTTGACTTCTCTTCCCTGCGCTGCAGGCCACAGGCAATCCTTAAATGATAATACTTTAGAACTGTAATAGAGCCTTTTATGAAAACATGAAGCTAGATATCTAAAATAACAGATCTCGTGGCGAAGTCCCTGCTGGGCTGGTCGTCATCATTCAGCAGCATCAGTCCGTATATCTCTCTGTGTGATTCTTCCCATTTTCAAATGACAGACAAGGGCTAGCTCTCCGCTGGCCAGATACCTGTGAGCCTGGGGCTGTCCCCAGCTGGCCCTAGAGATGGTTCTTTGGGGAACGGGATTCACAAGATGCCCGGTATATTTTTCATATAAATAGCATTATGCAGGGTCTGGAGCCAAGCATTTTAACTCCTTTTTCCAAATGTCCATGGCCTGGCAGAAATCCTAACAAAGCATTCTTAACAATTTGAGATGCCAAAGCCCAGCTGGTTCTGCAACCGATGTAGAAAACACAGGAGGCCCCACGCAGAGAGGGGGGTGCCTTTCCTGATTCCGCAGACGTTCACCAGAGCCCTAGATCTGGTGTCCGCAGAGAACCCTCGGACAGACTGAGACTCTGACAGAGCTGCTTGCTCTGGTCTCCAGAACCAGCAGTTTCCCACCCAAAGGACCAGCACTCAGAGATCAGTTATATCTGTGACTTGGGGAACCCCCATTTCTCAAATCCCACTGTTGTTGTTGTTGTTAGGTGCCGTCGAGTCGGTATCCGACTCATAGCGACCCTCTGTACAACAGGGGAAACACTATTGTCAGTGCTTCTCTGCTGTTCATAGGGTTTTCAATGGCAGATTGATTTTTGGGAGGGGGTTGCCAGGTCCTTCTCCCAAGCCTACAGCTTCTGGTGTTCCCAGGCGGTCTCCCATCCAG
>VMDO01035923.1:0-15609 GCA_007922755.1 Pedetes capensis
TAATATGAACATATTAAAGATATATATTTATATATAAGGATATATATTAATATATATAAAGGCTATATATGAACATATTAAGGATATATATATATTAAGGAACATATTAAGGATATATATATTAAGGATATATATATATATGGATATATATATATTAAGGATATATATAAGGATATATAAAGGATATATATATTAAGGATATATATAAGGATATATATGAACATATTAAGGATATATATATGAATATATGTTAGGTGCCGTTGAGTCAATATCCAACTCATGGTGACCCTTATAGGGTTTTCAATGGCTGACTGCTTGGGGATTGCCTTGGGAGTGGATTGCCAGGCCCTTCTCCCATTTTTGCGGTGCTGGGAATTGAACTCGGGACCTCAGAAACTGCAGCGCAGCACTCTACCCACTGAGCTAAATCCCAGCTCATATGGATATATATAAGGATATATACATATATATATATATATATATATATATATATATATATAATCTCCATGATATGATGAGAGGCAGGAAAAGAAAAACTGTAATAGACACACTAATTCAAAAAAGGGAAAGAGGACATGGAATGCACAACTAATGGTCCATAACAACTACCACCAATTCTTTGGTTAGAGTTCTGTTTCATTTCCTTGGAGTTCTGTATAATTTGTTTGGTCTACATTCTGTTCCTTTAATTCTACATTCTGAATCTTTATTCATTTTACATGAAAAACTGAGCATGTTAATTTATCTCAGTTGGTAGAGCACTGCGCTGCAGTCTCTGAGGTCCAGAGTTCAATTCCCAGTACCGCAAAAATGGGAGAAGGACCTGGCAATCCACTCCCAAGGCAATCCCGAAACAGTCAGCCATTGAAAACCCTATGAGGGTCTCTATGAGTCGGATACCAACTAGATGGCACCTAACAACAACAACAACAACGCATTCTGGTCCTTTAATTCTACATTCTGAATCTTTATTCCTTTTATATGAAAAATTGAGCATGTTAAGGATAAGTAGCTTTCTCAATGTGCTTCCAACTATATTAGTTATCCATGGCTATGTTAATAATTACATGACAATTTAGTACCTTGCATATATAGAAACTTATTATCTCATAGTTTTTGTAGCTCAGAAATTCAGCAACAGCTTAGCTGGGTCTTTTACATCACGGATATTTACATGGTTGCATTCAAAATTTTGCTCAGGCTTCAGACATCTTGTAGCTCAGACAGGGCAATGAATTATCTTCCAGCTTCACTCAGTGGAGTTGCTGTCAGGATTCAGTTCCATAGGAGCCATTGAATAGAGGGTTTTTATTTCTTCTTATCTTTTGGCTGGAGGTTTCTATTAGTTCCATGCCACATGGCTTACTCTATAGGGCAGATTTCAATATTAAACCTAATTTACATCAAAAGGACCAAGTAAGGCGACAAGAGAGGGAAGCAAAACAGAAGTAAGAGAGGGAAGTGAGACAAGTCAGAATCTTTTTGTTAACTAATCTTGGCAGGAGCACCCCATTACTTGTTAATTTTGATATCAATTTATTTGATGCAAGTTGTTAGGGGCAGCTCACACTCAAGTGGAAGGAATTACACAAAGGAAAATATCAAGAAGTAGGAATCATTAGGAGGCATCTTTAGAATTTGCTTACACACTTTATAAAATTTTGGAGCAAGCATTTTGAACTGTATCTGTTTGCTTGCTTGTTGTCTGCTAGTTTGAGGTTTTGCTTCTTGTTTTAGTAATGCCTTGATGTGTATCATTAAGTTATTTATTGGAGTTTTCTCTACCTTTTTGACATAGGCACTCATAGCTATGAAGTTCCCTCATAGAACTGCCTTTGCTATATCTCTTTGATATATTCTTCAATGATCAATTGATCATTCAAATTATGTTAATTTCCATGTAATTGTAATTGCTATTGATTTCTACTTTTAGTCCATTGAGATCTGATAAGATACAAGGAATGATTTCATTTTTTGTATTTTCTGAGGCTAGTTTTATGAACTAGAATGTGGTCTATTTTAGAATAATTTCCATATGATGCTAAGAAGAGTGTATAATCTACATCTGTTGGATGGAATATTCTGTAGACATCTGTTAATTCCAGTTGGTCTATGATGTTTAAGTCCATGATTTCTTGTTGATTTTTTGTTTTGATGATCTATCTATTAATGATAATGGGATATTGAAGTCACCTATTATTGTATCTGAACCTATATGTTCCTTTATGGCAAGTAAAATTTCTTTTATGAAATTAAGTGCACCAGTGTTCAGTGCATAAATATTTATTATAGTTATGTCCTCTTGTTCTCTTTATTACTATGTAGAGGTCTTCCCTGTTTCTTCTGATTATTACAGAAGTCAAAGTTGTCAGATATCACATGGCTTCCCCATGCTTGGCATATCGTTTTCCAAGCTTTTATTTTCAGTCTGTGTGTTTCCCTTCAAATGAGGTAGATTTATTGGATGCCACAAATAGATGAATCATTTTTAATACAATTGACTAATCAGTGTCTTTTAAATAAAGTTAAGACCATTCATATTTAGGGTTACTATTGAGAGGTATTTGGTGCTTTAAATAATTTTGTTTATTGTTTTTCAACTAAGTTTGAGTGTTGCTTATTCTTATCTTTGTCCCTTGTTCAAATTAGTTTTTGTTGGTTTACTAAATCAAATATCCTTTCTTCATTCTTAGCTTTCATTTGTTCAAGTATTCCTCTCATAGATTTTATTCATTCCTCTGGTCTTGCATTGGAGCTTATTTTTCTACTTTAGTATGTAGGATATACTTGATCATCATTGACAATCCAGGTTTGGTGGTAATGAATTGCTTAATTTTGTGTTTATCTTGAAAGGTTTTCATTTATCCATCTATTTTAAATGATAATTTTGCCAGATATAGTACTCTTGGTTGGCAGCTATTTGATTTTAGGACTTGAAATATAACATTCCATCCTTTTCTTCCCTTTAGGATTAATTATGAGAGGTTTGATGTTATTCTGATGAGTGTGTTTTTGTAGGTGACCTGACATTTTTCTTTTGCAGCATTTAAAATTCTTTCTTTGCTTTGGAAATTTCGTTTTCCAACTATAATGTGACATTGAGAAATTCTCTTCTGATCATGTCTATTTGGGATTCTGGATGCCTCTGTTGTTTGGGTGTATGTTTCTTCTAGATTTGGACAGTTTTCTGCCAATATTTCAGTGGATAGATTTTCAAAGCCTTTGCTTTTAGCCTCAATTCCTTCTTCTATTCCATGGATTCTTAAATTATATCTTTTAATTTTTTCCTATACTTATGAAATTTTTGATTATATTTCTTTTTTGCCCTTTGTTTGTGTCTGAGTAAACTATTTGACCTTATCTTCCACCTCTGATATTCTTTCTTCATCTAATTCAGCCTGCTGGTGTTACTTTGTATTGTGATTTTTATTTGATTTATTGTGTTTTTTATTTACAACTTTCCTGTTTGAATTTTTTTAAGATCTCAATTCTTTTGCTCTATTTTTCTTCTAAGTTTGATACTTTTTTGTCAAGTGTTAGACTGGATTCATCAGTTTGGTTGTGTCTTCTTTGAGATCATCTATCATTTTCATAAGTTGACATTCAAATTCTTTATCTGGAAAAGCAAGCATTTGTTTCTTTGTTTTCAGTTGCTGTGGAGTTTGGAGAAGTCTTATGATCTTACTTTTTCATGCTCTGTGCATTTTTATATTGGTTCTTTCACATTTGTTAGTCTGTCTCTTCCTGATTTATTTGGGAGTACTCTTCTTTTACAGTCTACTTTTGAGGACATGATTCCCAGTACTATTTGAAGAGGACAATGCAATCTGATAGTACAGTAATTAGTCCTACTACTTTGAGACTTACGATTATAATTAACCTAATTTGTAACTGGCTAATGCTTAAGAAATTGTCTAAGGAAAAGAAGTGATAGGGATAGTGTAGAGTAAGATTTTAGAGTTTGACATTAATTGTGGTGGACATATCAACATCAGAGGGGTGAAAGTCATGAGTGGTGGGAGAGTAGAGGGAGAAAGAATATAATTAGATGGGCATAAGAAAGAAGACAAGGAAGAAAAGGCAGTGTTGGAGAATGAGTAAGAAAACAGAAGGCAAAAATATAAATCTGCTTGCTCCCTGTAAATATATAACATTATGCAAACACTGTAAGAAGTAAAACAGATACAAAAATGAAAGTTCTCCTTAATTAATAAATAAATTCAGCAAGTAATGAAAATATTGTTGTCAAATAACTAGGATAATCCAAAGAATTAAAAATTTGACAAATCAGAACACTGAAGAAAATTAAAATTTAAAGAAAGAAAAGAAGAGAAAAAGAAAGAAAGAAAGAAAGAAAGAAAGAAAGAAAGAAAGACCAGAATTATCAGGGAGTCTCTTCTAGCTGTCTTCTAACCCAGACTTCTTTTCTGTATCTTTCTTTTTAACACCAACTGATATAATTTTTTTAAACTATATAGATTTTCTGTGTATCATATGAAAATTTGTTCCATTAGACAAAAATGATACCTATAGATACCCTGTCCCACATTGTGCAGAGTTATAGTGCTTTGGGAAAACATTGTTAAGATTTTCAGAAGCTATGTTGTCTAGCTATGAGGGTCCACAAAATCCCATAAAAATCCTATAGTTTACCAGGCATGGTGGCACATGCCTGTAATCCCAGCAACTAGGGAGGCAGAGGCAGGAGGATTGCAAGTTCGAGACCAGAGGCAGTCTATGTAACTTGGCGAGACCCTGTCTTAAAAAGTAAAAACAAAACAAAACAAAAATGGGCTGAGGGTGCAGCTTAGTGGTCCAGCACTTGCAAAGCATACAAGTGCAAGGCCCTGGGTTCAACCCCTAGTACCAAAAAAAAAAAAAAATCTTATAGCTATATTTTGTATTTGATATTGAATTTTAGAGCATGTTTAATGGAATGATTTGATCTCTACACTTATATGTATTTTTCTTGGAGAATCTTTTACAGAATGAAGAGATTCGTAATTGACTATTGCTTTATTTTCCAACCCTGCAAATCCTGATCAAATATGTTCCCTCTATATTCTGATTGAAAACCAAATAGTAGTTTGTTCTTTATTTTATCTCTTGCTACATGATTTTTATTATATATAAAATAAAATAAAATCCAAAAAAGGTGTTGGCACTTTCAACACTTTGTGTGGAAATTTTAGCCAAGTCCACAAGTTCATTAGACTTTTTTTTTTTTTAACTTTTATGTTACCTCTTGTCACTAACATGGGTCAAATTTCAGAAGATTCCAATAATGAAGTACTCAGTATATTTCCAATTTCCAGTACAAGTATTTTATCATCCTTCTGTGTCCACCTACTTTCTGGTCCTAAAGCCAATGGTTGATATTTTTAGACTTTAGTCACACTTCAGTTAGACTTTAATTACCACACTTCTTGGTACAATTTTTTTGTTCCTGGAATCTCTAACTACCTTCCTTGGAATTTAATGCTTTACAACAGTAAATATATATAACAAAAATATAAAATATAAATATACATATATATTTTTTATTTCATACAACTTTGTAAATTGAATACATGATTCTTCTGCTTAATATGGTAAGAAATGAAGTCTGAGATAGCTTAAATTTCCCAAATGGTTTCATGTGCATGGCTGTTGATTAGTGCAGGCTACTATGTTCTGTATATGTCCATGGTCTTGAACTTGTCACTCAGTGTCCAGAACTGTGATCTAAGTGAAGTTTATTTATTTTTGTTTATTTTTAACTTTGTTGCAGAACTGGAAGCTTTTACCCAGAGCCTCACACATTCTAGTCAAGTGTTCTATCACTGAGCTGTGGTCCCAACCCCTTTTTTATTTTTACTTTTTATTTGAGACAAAGTCTCACTAAGTTACACTAGCTGCCTGTGGCATCAAACTCAAGATTCTCCTTCCCCAGCCTTCTGTGCTACTAATATTATGGCATATGCCATGGAACTCTACTAAGCTTTTTTTCTTCATAAATTGTCAAGCACAATATATTTTATTATAGCAACAGTAAACAAACAAAGACACTTGGTATTGTTAGAACTCAATTTTATCTGTTGGCTAGGGCTTTGATTCCCCTCCATGTAGAACTTTGCCTGAGACTGCTTTGGTTTTCACAAAGCATGGTAGTTGAATTCAGGGAAGAACATACAAATTGGTAAAAGTGGAAGCTGCATATTTTTAAAAATTCAACTTTGGAAGTGATATAATATCACTTATGCTATACTCCATTGATGAAATCAAGTTACAAGACCAAGATCTCATCTGTGTGGGAAAGGGCTACATGGGCCCTGAATATTAGAACACAGGATTTATTACGAGACTTGTTTGGAGTCAAGCTCCCACCAAAAATGTTCTGGCAATAGTGTAAAGTATGAACTATCAAGAGTGAGACTGAAAGCAGACAGATGGGAATTTATTTGCCTAGTCTATGTGAGAAAAATTTGCAGGCCAATCTCAGACACTTATAAGTGGGTAGAGAGAAAATAGACACAAGATATTATGAACACTACCAGTAGGTTTAGAGTTTAGAGAGAGTGAGGGAATCTTAGGAGAATTTGCAAATTTTTCTTAGGGATTTTTTTTTTAATGGCAGTGACTTAATTTAATAGGATGTGAAACAACTTAATCTGGATAATTAAGCTACCTGGACTTCTCTTTCAAAATTCTGAATGCTCCCACTTAAATTACCCATAGCCCTCTTCTCTGCTTCCCACCAGCACCAATGAGACACAATAGTGAGAAGCACACTGCATTAGTAATTATTTTCCAATCTAAAATAATTTTAAGTAGTTCTAATATGATTTGCTCAAGACAAATGCTGAACACACTATGGGCTATCAAAAAAACAAACAGATGTATCCTAGAAGTGCAACCAGAGTGATTCTTGGAAGCAAGGATGGCTAGACTGCATCTTACATATTTAGATGTGTTGTCAGAAGGACCAGTCCCTGAAGATTATGTTTGGGAGAGTGGCAGGTCAGCAAAAAAAAGGAAAATCCTCAACTCTATGGATTGAAAGAGTGGTTGCAAAAATTGGCTTAAACATAGAAAAGATTAAGTGCATGGCACAGTATTAGGTAGTGTTTCATCTGTTGTACACAGGGTCATTGTGAGTCGAACCCAACTCAATGGCACTTTATAACAACAACAATATGATTTTATTTTGGGGAAACTTCAACAAATTACTGATAAGACTTAGATAAGCAAGTTCATGTGCAGATCCCTTACCAAAAACACACAGAGTTTGCCTTAGTCTCATGAGTTGCCTAAGATTTATTCATGACTCTTTCTGTTCTTACCTGATATCTATTGAACTTCCAGTATGCTAAATAATTTAAGAGCTTTGAATCCTAACTGTGAGATTAGAACACTGTTTTATTACTTACATGGTTCCAGTTATAAGTTCACATAACCACATAATCATTATAGATGATAATATGCTGGTAAATGTGTACAAACCAGCAATCTGGGTATAGTTCCTACATGAATGTTGGTTGATTCTTTAACTACACTAATCTGTCAGATGAAAATGAAACACTATTCAATGATGGGAGTGACATTTTGATGAAACACATAATTTGTACTACTGGAAGAATATTTCTTCAATTTTTATTTTTCATATGCACAGGATAGCAACTATAGACATGAATAGATAGATAGATAGATAGATAGATAGATAGATATAGATATAGATATAGATATAGATATATTCTAAGATGCAGCTTGTTCCCTGGGCCTAGAAAATCTTATTCACAGTAAGGCACATCTGATGCCTGGTAATACTTGTGACATGGAGAAGTAGTGCCACAGTCTGAAAAAACTAAGACACATGGTTTAGGCTGTGGACCAACTGGAGACTGGGATCATGGGGGACAGGGAGGAACCAAAAGCACAGTGCTGAATGCAGAATTTGCAGCAGAAGCTAGTCACGGGACACTGAGGCTACAAACTATAAGGAAGGTCAGGGAGAAAAAAGTGCCAGCAAACTGCCAACACCCAAACTCAGAGGAATGTCAGAGGGAGAATCTCTTTACACATGGAGGTGGTGGGAACTAGCACCCAGACCAGGCAATGGGCAAGCCTCAGCAGAAAAACATAAGAAACATGAGAGGACATGCTAGATGGGAAGATCATATAGACCAAATCACCTCAACAGGAAATTTCAGGGAAACTGGATTCCTGGGGATACCTAATAGAGAATTTAGAACCCTGCTTATAAATATGCTAAAAGACCTCAAAGACACCACCATGAAAGTAAACGATACACTGTCCAAAAAGATATCTAGTTTGGAATACCAGTTCTCCAGCGAACTAGAAAACCTGAAGAAAAACCAAGCAGTGATTGTTGAGATGCAAGAAAAATTAAACTAACTAAACTTTATGGTAGAATCTTCAGTTTTGAGAATTGAAAAGCTGAAAATAGGATCCCTGAATATGAAGATAAGGTAGAAGACCTTATTTATTCACATGTCAAGGTAGAGAGAATAGTGAAATAATATCAACAAGATTTTTAAGAGATGTCTGAAAAAATGAGAAAATGTCATCTAAGAATGTAGGAAGATCATGAAGGAGAAGAAAATAACATGAGATGATTAGGAAATTTATTCAAAGAAATATTAAATGAAAATTTCCCAAACTTAAGGCAAGAGCTGGATACATATACAATTGAATCACTCAGAACTCCAAACAGAAGTAGACCAAAACAGATTCTACCACAACACATTATAATTGGAATGCTAAATCTAGAGTGCAAAGAAGTTATTCTGAATGTTACAAGGGAGAAAGGCCAACTCACCTACAAACTTAAATCCACAACAATAATAGCGGACTTCTTAACAACAATGTTAAAGGCAAGGAAAGCTTAGACAGACATCATCCAAGCTTTGAAAAAGAATAACTTCCAATCAAAATTACATTATCCCATGAAGTTATTTTTTAAATTAGATGGTGAGTACAGGTCACTCCACAATATGGTCTTGTTCAAATAATTCACAGCCACTAAGCCAGCTTTGCTGAAGATCCTCAATGAAACACCACATAAAGGAGAGGTAAGGCTACCCCACATACAAGATCAAAGAAATGAACAATAAACATGAGAGGAAATTAAGAAAAAAATAAGCCAAATATTAATCAAAAACCAGTAACAAGTATCAAATTGATGTATAATTATAAGCACCTCACAATAATTACTCCCAATGTAAATGGCCTTAGCTTTAGCCCTGTGGCATCCGATCCCATCAGATCTCAGAAGTTATGCAGGGTCAGGCCTGGTTAGTAGTTGGATGGGAGACCACCTGGGATCACCAGTGCTGTAGGCTTGGGAGATGGACCCAGCAATCCACTCCCAAAAATCAGTCAGCCATTGAAAACCCTTTGAACAGCAGAGAAGCACTGACAATAGTGTTTTGGCTGTTGTATGTAGGGTCACTATGAGTCAGATACTGACTCTATGGCACCTAACAACAACAATAACAATAAATGGCCCTAATTCACAAATCAAGAGACATAGACTGGCCAATTGGATTAAAAAACATAAACCCTTGATATATGGCACACGAGAGACTCACTTAACCCATAAAGACTATAAAAAGCTGAAAATTAAGGGTTGGAAAACAGTATAATAAGTAGGGTGGAAATTTTAAAAAGCAAGATCTATGATACTAATTTTGTACAGATTAGACTTCAATTCCAAACTATTCACAAGAGGCAGAGGACATTACATATTACTAAACAGAATAGTCAACCAACAACCCATAACATTACTTAATATTTACTTTCCAAATGCAGGGGCACCTAGCTTCATAAAGTAAATTTTATTTGAAATAAAAACACATTTGACCAAACACAATAATTATGGAAGATTTCAATACCCAATTTTCACCAAGAGACAGGTTATTAAAACAAAAAATCAACAGAAAATCAATGAACTTAAATTGCCCCACAGACCAACTGGACCTTACAGATGTCTTCAGAATATTCCATCCATCTGATGAGAAGTACACATTCTTCTCAGCACCATATGGAACTTTTTTGAAGATAGACCACATTTTAGTCCACAAAAGGGGCCTCAGTAAATACAAAAAAAGTAGAAATAAACCCCTGTACCTTATCAGATCACAATGAAACAAAACTAGAGCTCAAAACCAAGAAAAATTTCAGAAATTTTACGATTCATGGAGACTAAATAGTACACTACTGAATGATCAATGGGTTATAGAAGATATTGAAGTGGGAATTTAAAAATTCATGTAATCAAATAAGGATAAAAACACATTCTATCAATATTTATGGGATATGGCAAAAGCAGTTTTAAGAAGGAAGTTTATAGCCATGAGTGCCTTCATCAATAAGTTAGGGAAGGCCCAGGTAAATAACTTAATGACACATCTCAAGGCATTAGAAAGCCAACAATAAGTCAATCAATCCCAAAAAGAGCACTCAGACAGAAATTGTCAGGATGAAGGCAGAGATATCCCAGTTAGAATCTAAAGAGAAAAGTAAAAGAATTAATGAGACTAAGATCTGGTTGGGAGAAGGACCTGGCAACCCACTCCCAAAAATCTATCTGCCATTGAAAACCCTATGAACAGCAGAGAAGCACTGACAATAGTGTTTCCCCTGTTGGACAGAGGGTTGCTATGAGTCGGATACCGACTCGACGGCACCTAACAACAAACAACAACAAGATCTGGTTATTTGAAAAGATTAATAAAATATATGCCCCCTAGCCAGTTTTACTAAAAGAAAGAAGGAAAAGGCAACAATTCAAAAAAAATTAGAGAGGAGAATGGAATCATAACCACTGATACCAATGAAATCCAGAAAATCATCAGGGAATACTTTGAGAAATTGTACTCCCAAAAAACAAAAATACAAAAGAAATGAGTAAGTTTATTAACACATATGATTTATCAAAATTAAGTCTGCAAGACTTAAATAATCTAAACAGACCCATTACATATACCACAATAGAGAGGATAATAAAAAGCCTCCCAAAAAAGAAAAGCCCATGCCCCAATGGGTTTACAGCAGATCTCTATCAAACCTTCAGAGAAAAATTTTTTTTTCTTTTTTTGCAGTACTGGGAGTTGAACCCAGGGTTCCACACTTGCATGCTTTGTGAGTGCTGTGCCACTGAGCTGCAGCCTCAGCCCATTTTTTTACTCTTTGAGACAGGGTCTCACTAAATTACACAGACTACCTCTGGTCTGGACCTTGCAATCGTCCTGCCTCTGCCTCCCAGGTTGCTGGGATTACAGGTGTGTGCCACCATGCCCAGCCTGAAAGAAGAATTAATACCAATTCTCCTCAAACTATTTCAAAAAGTATAAACAGAACAGACATTCCCAAACTCATTCTATGAAATCATCATCACCCTGATACCAAAACCAGGCAAGGACACTTCGAAGAAAGAGAATTATAAACCAATTTCCCTGGTGAATATAGATACAAAAATCCTCAATAAAATACTGCCTAACCAAGCTCAGCAACACAGAAAAATGAAAATATACCATGATCAAGTTGGCTTCATTCCCCAGATGCAAGGCTGGTTCAACATAAGAAAATCAATCAATGTGTCAACCTATCAAGAGACTTTAAAACAGAAATCATATGATTATCTCAATTGAGTCTGAGAAGGCCTTTCACAAAGTGCAGCACCTTTTCATAATAAAAACACTGAAGAAGATAGGCATAATAGGGAAATACTTCAACATCATAAGGCCCATTTATGACAGACCTACAGCCAATATCATATTTAATGGAGAAAAATTGAAACTATTTCTTCCAAGATCAGGAATAAGACAAGTATATCCACTCTTGTCTCACTCAATATTGTAACCGAAATCCTAGCCAGAGCAATCAGACAAGAGAAAGAAATCAAAGGGATATAGATAGGTAAGGAAGAAGTCAAATTATCCTTGTTCATGGACAACATGATCCTTTATCTAAAGGACCCCAAAAACTTCTCTAGAAAACTCTTAGACCTAATCAACTTCTTCAGCAAAATAGCAGGATACAAATTAAAACTCAAAAATCAGTAACCTTTCTTTACACCAATTGTGAACATAAAGAGAAGGAAATTAAGACAACAATCACCATCATGATAGCCCACCAAAAACTTAAATATTTAGGAACAATCTAATCAAAGACCCTGAAGATCTCTACAAGGAAAACTTCAAAATATTAAAGAAAGAAATTGGGAGGATACTAGAAGTTTGAAGGACCTCCCCTGCCCATGGATTGGGAGAATCAATATTATATATAAAATGGCTATACTACCAAACACAATTTAGAATTTAACACAATTTCCATTAAAATCCCACTGACAGATTTTGCAGAAATAGAAAATCCAAAAATTCATACAGAAACACAAAAGACCCTGATAGTCACAGCAATCTTAAACTGCAAAACTAGTGCAGGTGGGATCACAATTCTTGATTTTTTACTATAGTAGCAAAAACAGCTGGGTACTGGCACAGACCAATGGAACAGAATTGAAGCCCCACAGATACAACCACAGAACTTCAGCCACCTGATCTTTGGAAAAGTGGCTAAATGGAGAAAAGACAGCCTCTTTAACAAATGGTGCTGGAAAAATTGTACGTCCATCTGCAGAAAAATGAAAACAGACTAGTACCTCTCAATTTGCATGAAAAGCAACTTGAAATGGATAAAAGATCTCAACATAAAGCCAGAAACCTTAAAACTACAAAAAGAAAAGACAGAAACATGCTCCAACACATAGGCATAAGAAAGCATTTTCTTAACAAAACTCCAATCACTCAGGAAATTGCATGAAAAATTGACAAATGGGATTACATGAAATTAAAAAGTTTCTGTACAGCAAAAGAAATAACTAACGGAGAACTAATTTTTAGAATTTACAAAGAACTCAAGAAAGTAAATCCCAAGACAACAAATAACCCAATACACAAGTGGGCAAAGGAAATGAACAGATAGTTCTCAAATGACGAAGTTCATAAGGCTAAGAAGCACATGAAAAAATGCTCAATATCCCTAGCTATTAGGGAAATGCAAATCAAAACAACTCTGAGATTCTACTAACTCCAGTAAGAATGGCCAAAATCAACAAAACAAATAATAACAAATGCTGGTGAGGATGAAGAGAAAGAAAACCTCTTAAACTGTTAGTGGCACTTTAAATTCTTTCAACCACTTTGGAAATCAAAATGGAGATACTTCAGAAAAATAATCCTTGAACTGTCATATGACCCAGCTTTACCAATACCAAAAGGGAGACAAGTCAAACCACAGAGACACCTGCATCTCCATATTCAATGCAACACTCTTCACAATAGCAAGGATATGGGACCAATATGTCCATCAACAGAAGAATGGGTAAAAATATGATGGTATATACACACAGCCTGCAGCTGTAGCCCTGTGGCATCCGATCCTGTCAGATCTTGGAAGCTAAGCAGGGTCGGGCCTGGTTAGTACCTGGATGGGAGACCGCCTGGGAACACCAGAAGCTGTAGGCTTGGGAGAAGGACCTGGCAACCCCCTCCCAAAAATCAATCTGCCATTGAAAACCCTATGAACAGCAAAGAAGCACTGACAATAGTGTTTCCCCTGTTGTACAGAGGATGGCTCTGTGTTGGATACCGACTTGACTAACAACAACAACAATATACACACAATGGGATATTACTCATCAATAAAAAATGAAATAATGTAATTTGCAGCAAAATGGATGGAACTGGAGAACATCATTTTAAGTGAAGGAACACAAGCTCAGAAAGAGAAATACCATATGTTCTCACTCATATGTGGGAGCTGAATCTTATTTAAAGGAAGAAAAAAATCCTATAATAAATTGATGTATAAAAATGCACAGTTAAACTTAATGAAGAAGAGATAATATAAAGAGTAGAAAGGAAGAGGAAGGGAACTAGAAAAGGGAAGTGAAGATTGCAGAAGGTGGGATGGGAAGGAGAAACAATGTAGAGGAAAAAAGGGGGAAAGAATAATCTCAACTTAAATGATGCAAGTTCATGAGTAAATGGGAAAAATAGAGGAACATAACCCAAATATGCATATGGGTTTTACTATATATTACTCAAAAATTCCCATAAACTTCCCAAACTGATAAAAGTGTAACCAAAAGTGATGTAATATTTGCATAATGGAAAAAGCCAATGCTGTATTACTCTATACCCCACCAACATTTACCAATAAAGGAAAAAAAGAAACCTTTAGTCTCAGCCAGGTGCTGTGGTACATGTCTATAATCAAAGTGACTCAGGAGACTGAGAGAGGAGGATTGCAAGTTCAAGGACAGAGGCAGCCTGTGCAATTTAGTGAGTCTCTCTCTCAAAATTAAAAAAATAATAATAATAAAAATACAACAGAGGCTGGAAATGCAGCTTAGTGTGGAGCGCTTACTTAACATGTACAAGGCTCAACCCCTAGTACCTAAAAACAAAGAAAAAAAAAAAAAAAGAAACTTAGTCCCACTTCTAAGATTTGCTTTTTTGGCATAAAATTATTATGCTTTTGTTGGTGTTACTGGAGAGGATACAAAAGAAAACGATGTTTTTCTAAAATAAAGGTAGTATATTTATATGAAAATATATGTAGTCTGATATTAGGATAGTCTTTATGGCTCTCTTTCATTTACTGCCTAATAGGTATATATTTACCAATCCTTTTTAGTCACTTGGTTTGTATCTTTGAATCTAAAATATCCCTTTTCTAGGCCATCTTTATAAATAGATTCTGCCCTATTTGCCTATTAATAGGTTTGTTGAGTCCACTTATATTTAATGTATTTAATGATAAGGCAGAGTTCCTAATTTTGATTGTTTTACATATGTCCTGTATCTTTTCTATATGTCTTAAGTCCTTTGTTTCATCACTGATGACTTCTTTTATATTATATAATCATTATATATGCATATATATCCATCTATATAAACGTGATGTGTACAATACATCATTTTAATTCCCTTGCTGTTTCTTTTACTTTTTAATTTCTTTCCTTCCTTCCTTCCTTCCTTCCTTTTTTCTTTCTTTCTTTGTTTCTTCCTTTCTTTTCAGTGTCTGTCTAAGATATTCAGGCTGCCTCTGGCACCTAATTCATAATCTTGCTGCTTTGGCTTCCAAAATTACTGGGATTACAGACATGTGCGACTACTCCTGATTTATTATATTTTAAATAGTTACTTTCTTATTGGTTTCACAGGGGAATATAAGTAGCATCTTAAATTAATCTAGTTTGGATTAACATCAATTTAATTTCATCAGTATATAAAACCATTGCTCAGGATAGAGCTATTCCCTCGTTTCTTTTTTCCTATTATTGTCATACAAATTACACTATTATACATTATGAACTCATCAAAACAGTTTTATAATTATTGCTTTATAAAGTTATCTTTTAACTCTGATATGAATAAATTCTGATAGGAGCTACCAATGAATTAAATTTATATTTTTATATTTAACTACATACTTAGCTCTTTCCTTCCATATCACTTGTTCTATATTTATGAAATCATTCTGTACAATATATATAGTTTACAAATATACAGTATATTTTGAGTTGGATAGCACTGATCTGTA
>VMDO01035924.1:0-15631 GCA_007922755.1 Pedetes capensis
CTCTTAGTGAGCTCCCATTTGTCCCTTAATACCTATATTAACTCTTAACTCTCATATCATCTGTGAAACTTAAACTAACCATAATCATCTCTCACAGGTGTTGCTTTATTCTGTGTTTTCAAAGTATGATTTTACCTATATCACAGAATAATGAGTGCTTAGTGTACTGAGAGGAAATAAGATTTGACTTCAAGTGGACAAATAAAAGATCCTGGATTTCAGTGGTCTTGGCAAATTCCTTAGGAAGAATTATGATTGCCTCATTGAGTAATATTAAAGAAGTATGCCAATGTAAGATTAACCCAAAACAGGAATATTGATGATGCATAATATTTTATTTTTAATTATGAAATTGAAATATAGAAACCTGTACATTATTTTAAGAATTACACAATAAAATAATAACAATTATCTTTCCTTGATTTCCAAATACTACCATAACAAAACTTTAAATGAAATTATTTTTAATTTAGTAAAAAGGTATAATTTAAATATAAAAATAGAAAGTTTTCCACATATTCAAATACCCAAAGGAATTTTTCTTTGTAATCTTTATACTTGAAAATACTGTATTTGGTTATATATCAGTTGTTGTTTTTAGGTGCCATGGAGTCCTTATCCCACTCATAGCGACCCTGAGTACAACAGGCAAAACACTATTGTCAGTGCTTCTGAGTACAACAGGCAAAACACTATTGTCAGTGCTTCTCTGCTGTTCATAGGGTTTTCAATGCAGATTGATTTTTGAGAGTGGGTTTCAGGGTCCATCTCCCAACCCTACAGCACCTGGTATTCCCAGGTGTCTCCCATGCAAGTACTAACCAGACCCAACCCTGCTTAGCTTCCAGTATCTGACAGGATAGGATGCCACAGAGCTATGGCTGCAGGCTATATATTGGTAGAAATCTGCAAATTTAAAGGATCAAGCTGCTCCTTTTTTGTATAAAAATGTGTATATGAAAGAAAAAATGAACTTACACAGCACTGTATTATATCAACTGTACAAAATAATTAACATTAGCATGGCCATATGAATAGATATTCACATACTAGATTTTGAAAGAGATTTGAAGGTTTCAATAATTTTAATGTACGTTTCCAAAATGATGCATAAAAATCAAATCTGTGATGACTAGAAAAATATATAAGATATCTATTTATAACTTAAAACTCAGAAATTTTGAAAATTATTTATTAAACAAACTAATTTCTGTTAATTATTTTGCTCCACTTTCCATCAGAAACACAGAACTTGGTTAGTGCAAATTTTAGGACAATATTGACATACATTCAGCATGAACTGTCAAAATTTCTATATTTTTCTCCAATATATTACATGTTTAGTAGGCAAAAGACATTATTTGAAAGATAGCTATCCATATGGGAAATGAAGTTCATTTGCAATATTCTCACCTGTATTGGTATAATAAAGTCAGAATAAAAGAAATATACCTACATTCTTAAACTCTTTAAGTGTTGAAAAGTAAACATGTCATATTGAAAATGAAGGTGTGCCTTATTCATGCTATGGTATTTTCAATCATATCATATGTTTGTGAAAGCTGGACACTGAATAAGTGAGACAGGAGAAGAACTGATGCTTGAGAATTATAGTGCAAGACAGGAATATTGCATATACTATGGAATGTCAAAAGAACCAACAGATCTGTCCTAGATGAAATGAAACCAGAGTGCTCCTTGGTAAACAGGATGGCTAGACTGTGTCTTACATATTTTGGACATGTATTCAGGATGGACCAATAGTTGGAGAAGGACATCATGTTTGGGAGAGTGGCAGGTGAACAACAAAAAAAAGGAAGACCCTCAACTAAATGGATTTAGACAGTGTTTGCAACAATGCATTTAAGCATAAAAAAGATCATCTGCCTGGCACAGAATTGGGGAGTGTTTTGTTCTGTTGTACATAGCATCGCTAAGAGTAGCTAGTCATATAATGTATATGATAAATGTATTTAAGCATTTACACTTTGGCGGAATGTAGATCTGAAAAGTAAAAAAGAAAAAAAAAATGAAATATTTTCCAGCTAATGAACATCATCAATATTGTATAAAGTTTTCATTTTTTATCTTAAAACAGTAATGTCAAACCACTATGGAAATAATCATGTGTGCTGGGATTTAGCTCAGTTGGTAGAGCCCTGCATTGCAGTCTCTGGGGTCCCGAGTTCAAGTCCCAGCACCGCAAAAATGGGAGATGGGCCTGGCAATCCACTCCCAAGGCAATCCTGAAACAATCAGCCATTGAAAACCCTACGAGGGTCACTATGAGTTGGATACCGACTTGTGGGCACCTAACAACAACAACAACATGGAGATAATCCTAGTTCCAAGCAACAATTATAGAACAGTGTCTACTGAAATCAAATGCGGACATGTTTCAGTCACATAATTTTACACTGACTTCACTGCTTCATAATAAATTTAAGCAAAATTGTTTTTTAATTTCCAGGTTTCATAGTACTAAACCAATGCATTAATGTTTACACACAAACAAAATCTTAACTAAATAAACATTTTATTTTGTTTTCAAGTTTGCACCAAAAATAAATCAGTTCATTATACGGCATTGTTAATTTTTTAAAATGATGGACATTATGAAGGAATTGTTTCCATCTGAAAATAAACTCAGCTGTACACTTTGATAAATTATGAAAATATGTAGCCTTCCCAGTATCTCCTTAACAATATTTATGAATAGTTTCTAATGCCATGTAAAGTTTTCATTCCAATTATCCTCATCCCTTCACATCACATCTTTCAGCCTCAGGCAAACATGGCTGTTTTCTCTGATAAAAGACTCATTTTGCTTTTGTAAATTTCATGAAAATAAAATCATAAACTGTATAATCTTTTGTGTTTAGTTTCTTTTATTCAACATACTTGTATAACTGTCATCTTTGCTGCTGTATCAGTATTTTGTTTTTCTTAATTAATCAGGTAGTGTTTCTATACTGTATGACAATGCAGCCAAAGTTTATTCATTCACTTCTTCACGTATATTGTTAATGTATCTAGCTTATATATAGCTGGTATTGTATCTAGTTTTGAACTTAAATAAAACCTCAATTAACATTTTTGTATAAGTCACAATATTAAATTCTTTTGGCTAAATGCTGTGAGGTGAAATACACATTATGTAAGGAGGGTATACTTAAGTTTATTTGAACTTTTAAAATATTTTAGACTTTAAAGTCACCCTCATAGGGTTTTCAATGGCTGATTGTTTCAGTATTACTTCAGGAATGGATTGCCACGTCCTTCTCTTGTTTTTGCCCTGCTGGGGATCAAATCTAGGTCCTCAGAGAGTGCACAGCAGCATTTTGCCAACTGAGCTAAACCCCAGCAAATGCAGTATAGAAAATAATTTTTTAATTGCTTGGATGCATATGAAAGAAGCAGATAGAACACCCTATTTTTGTCACCTCATCTTTGAAGAGCACATACTTAAGAAGCTAAATGCAATCGCAGATGAGAAAAATTACAAGATTAATCTGAGCTGGGTGCAATGATGCATGCCTGTAATCCCGGCAACTTGGGAGGCAGAGGCAGGAGGATAGAAAGTTGGAAACCAGAGGCAGTCTGTGTAATTTAGTGAGACCCTGTCTCAAAAAAGTAAAAAAAAAAAAAAAAAAAAAAAAAAAAAAAAAAAAAAAAAAAAAAAAAAAAAAAAAAAAAAAAAAAAAAAAAAAAAAAAAAAAGGGCTGAGGATGCAGCTCAGAGGTCCAGCACTTGCAAAGCATGCAAGTGTGAGTCCCTAGGTGTAATCCCCTGTACTGCAATAAATAAATAAATAAATAAATAAATAAATAAATAAATAGAATTTAACAAAAATTATGAATAATTAAATTTCTGCACATCCTCACAAAAATTTGGAAAGTCTTTTAGTTTTATCCTTTGTAGTTATTTTTTTTTGTTGTTGTTGTTGTTGTTAGGTGTTGTTGAGGTGGGTCCAACTCATAGTGACCCTTAGTAGAACAGAATGAAACACTACTGAACTTTGTGCCATGCACAAAATCTTTTTATCTTTGAGCCCATTGTTGCAGCAACTATGTTTCTCCCCATGTTGAGCTATGCCACATCAGGAAGAGAAAGTCTCCATTATTCCATCCCATTATTAAGGTTGACTCTACTTTGAGGAGATAATACTTCTCCAGTAATTTCTTGAATGCTTGTCAGCAGAGAGGTCTCATTTTCTAGCACTGTATTTGACAGATCCTTCTCCCTAGTCTGCCTTAGTCTGGAATCTCAGCTGAAACCTGGCCACAATGTGTAGCCCTTCTGGTATGTGAAATACCAGCAGCATAGGTTTCAGCATCACAGCAACACACAAGCCCACACAGCATCACAAACTTAGAGACACATGGGGGTTAGATATCTCATACTAGTAATCAAATTTAATTTTATTTCACTGATGACTATTAATCTGAGGGTTTCTTCTTGCAATCATGGGAAATTCATAAACTTACTTTGATAAATGTATGTTCAAATCTCTGCTTACTTTTTACAAGCTGGTTGAATTTCTTTTCTCTTTTTTCCATGATAACACTCTTTAATCACACTTTTAGTCACTTTTCTCATATAGCAAAGAATAGCCACTATCCTGACTTTTAAAGGCAAAGATAAGTTTGTCTGTTCCCTTTGAAAACATTAAGTAAATCAATTTAATTGATACACAAAAACATAAAATTATATTTTGCAGTATCATGTGATATTTTTTACATATATACATTTTGTGTCTATAGGTATACCACCCTGGTTTCTAATCTCACCAAATCTCAGAAACTAATCAGGGTAGGCCTGTTTCATGCTTGTCTGGGAGACAGTCTGGGAATACTGGATACTGTCACCTTGGGAGAAGGACCCATAAACCCATTCCCAATCAGACATTGGAAATCCTATAAGCAGCAGACATGCACTGACAATAGTGCCAGCCATGACACAGTGTTGGGTAGTGTCTTCTTCTATTGTGCATAGGGATACTATGAGCTGGACCCAACTTGATGCAGCTAACAACAGATATATATATATATATATATATATATATACATACATATATATACACATATATATGTGTGTATATATATATATAAATATAATACACACACATAAACATACACATACATACATACATATATATGTATATATACATTAAAATTTTAATATATATCCATATATATTAAAAATTTTAATCACATAAGCATCCCAATCTCTTCAGGCATTTATCATTTCTTTATTATGAAATCATGGAAAATTATTTCATTTACTATTGTGAAACAGTACACAGTTTTAATACAGTTAAGTAACTCTGCACTACCATACTATGATTTCTTTCTCCTCTGCAACTCTAATTTAGTCCCATTGACCAACATTTCCTCATCCAACCCTCATTGCTGCTCTCCACAACATCTAGTAACCACTACTCTAATCTCAATTTATATATACTCATTTTTTTAGAATGCACACATGAGTCAGACCATTCAATATTTGTCCTTCTGGTCTTAAAAGAACATGAATGATTAGTGTATGAACCAAACAGGGAATCACCCTTCCCAACAACCAGGGAACCATTCTCAATAATAACCCTAAATATAAATGTTCTTAACTCTCCAATTAAAAGACATAGATAAATTGAGTGGATTAGAAAACAAGATCCAACCATTTGTTGTCTGTAAGAAATTCACCTCACTGATAAGGATATCCATACAGTAAAATTTACAAGAAACTGGAAACCAAAAACACTGGTAAGGATATCCGTACAGTAAAAGCTACAAGAAACTGGAAGCCAAAAACAAGGGAGGAGTAGCCATCCTTATGTCAGACAAAGTAGGTTTCAAGTTACAAGTAGTGCAAGGAGACAAAGAAGGTCATGAAATACTAATAAAGGGAGGAGTTGACCAAGAAGTTATAACAATCATAAATATATATGCACCAAATATCAGTGCACTCAACTTCACAAAAAATGCATTATTAGACTGAAAGGCACAGATAGATCCAAATACAATAATAGTGAGTGACTTCAATATCCCTCTCCCATCAATAGAATATCTAGACAAAAAATGTACAAAGAATATTCAGCATTAAATAACACATTAAATAGATAAAATGGACTCTCTCTCTCTCTCTCTCTATCTATCTATCTATCTATCTATCTATCTATCTATCTATATATATATATGATATTCCACTCAAAGGCTACAGAATACATATTCTTCTGAGCAGCTCATGGAATTTTCTCAAAGGAGATCACATTTTAGGGCATAAATCAAGTCTTAATAAATACAAAGAAATAATTTTTGTATCTTATGAGACCATAATGGAATAAAACTAGACATAAACCTCTAGAGAAATTACACATTATATATACATACATATATATATATATATATATATATATATATATATATACACACACACATACATATATGAATGAACAATCCACTCTTAAATGACCAATAGTTACCTGAAAAAGTCAGAGACAAACTTTTAAAATTCCTAGAATCAAATGAAAATGTGAACACAATCTACCAGAATATTTGGAGTACAGCAAAGGCAGTTGTAAGAGGGAAATTTATAATGATGAGTACCTACATCCAAAAATTAGAGAAAGCTCAAACACACAATTTAGTGTTGTACTTCAATCTTTTAGAAGAATCTTTTAGAAAAAGAAGAATAAACAAAACCCAAAACACATAGTTGGAAAAAAATAATAAAGACCAGAGCAGACATTAATTAAATGGAGACAAAAGGAACAATAAAAAGAATTGATGAAACAAAAGACCTGGTTCCTTGAAAAGATAAATAAGATTAACAAACCCTTAGCAAAACTGACAAAACAAAAGACAGAGAAGACTCAAATAAAGAAAAGTAGATATGAAAACGGGAACATTTCAAAGGATTTCAATGAAATAAAAAAATCATTAGGGAATACTTTGAAAAAATATAATTCAAAATACTGGAAAACTTAGAAGAGATGGATAAATTCTTAGACATATATGATCTGCCACAATTACATAGAGAGGATATAGGCAAGTTAAAAAGACCTATAATGAACAGAAAGATGGCAGCAGTAATAGTCTTCCAATAAATAAAAGCCCAGGAAAAGATGGATTCACTACTGAATTGTACAAAGCTTTTAAAGAATTAACACCAATGCTTCTCAAATTGATCCTCAAAAAAAAAAAAAAATAGAAAGAACACTATCACACTCATTCTATGAAGCCAGTATTACCTTGATAGCAAAGCCAGAGAAGGATATATCAAAAAAAGGAAAACTACAGACAAATAACTCTATTCAATTTAGATGCAATAATCTTTAATAAAATATTTGCAAACTGATTCCAACAACATATTAAAATATTATGTATTATCATCAAGTTGGTTTAATCCCAGAAATGCAAAGCTGGTTCAACATATGGAAGATAATATGTAATACAGCATATAAATAGACTCAGAAACAGGAACCACATGATCCAATCAATAGATGCAGGAAAGGCCTTTGACAAAGTTCAACATCCTTTTCTGATAAAAGCCTTGATGAAACTAGGAACTGAAGGAATATAACTCAAAGTACTCAAGGCAATATATGAAAAACCCACTGCCAACATTGTACTAAATGGAGAAAAGCTTAAAGCATTTCCTCTAAAATCAGGAACAAGACAAGAGTGTCCACTGTCACCACTGGTATTCAATGTAGTAATTGAAATACTGGCCATAGCAATAAGACAAGAGAAAGAAATACAAGGGATCCAAATGGGAAAGGAAGAAGTTAAATTATCTCTATTATCAGAAGACAAGGATCTTGTGCTAAAAGACCCTAAAGACTCCAGCAGAAAACTCTTAGAGCTGATAAACACTTTCAGCAAAGTACCAGAATACAAAATTAGCATATAAAAGTCAGTAGCTTTTCTTTATACTGCTAATGACCAGGTGGAGAAACAAACCGTGAAAACAATCCCAGTCACAATAGCTTCAAAACAAATAAAATACCTGCCAATAAACCTAACTCAGGAGGTGAAAGTCCTCTACAATGAAAATTTTAAATCACTAAAGAAGGTGAAAAGATCTCCCATGCTCATGGATTGGAAGAATTTATATTATGAAAATGACTATATTATCAAAAGCAATCTACAGATTTAATGCAATCCACACAAAAATCCCAATGACATTCTCCATTGAGATAGAGAAAATAATCCTTAACCTAAAGTCCAATGTTGTTGTTGTTGTTAGGTGCTGTCCAGTCAGTATCTGACTCATAGCGAACCTCATAGGGTTTGCAATGGCTGAGTGCTTCGCGATTGCCTTGGGAGTAGATTGCCAGGCCCTTCTCCCATTTTTGCAGTGCTGGGAATTGAACTTGGGGCCTCAGAGACTGCAGCACAGCACTCTACCCACTCAGCTAAATCCCATCCCAAAGTCCAATGTAGGAAGAATCATAATTCCTGATTTCAAATTATACTATAAAGGTATAGTAACAAAAATTGCATGGTACTGGCACCAAAACAGACATGTGTATCAATGGAACAGAATAGAGGACCCAGAAATAAACCAATGCATCTACAATCACCTGATATTTGACAAAGCTGCCAAAACTATAAGTTAGAGAAAAGACACTCTTTTCAAAAAATGGGGCTGAGAGAACTGGATATCCTTATGCAGAAGATTAAAATTATATCCTTCTCTCTCCTCTTGCTCAAAAATCAGTTCAAAATGGATCAAAGGCCTTAACTTAAAGCCTTAAACTTTGAAACTGCTAGAGAAAAACATAGAGGAAGCATTTCAAGACATAGGCATAAGGAAAGACTTTCTGAATAGGGTCTCAAAAGCACAGGAAATAATAGAAAGAATTGACAAATGGGGCTGCATGAAATAAAGAAGATTTTGCACTGCAAAAGACACAATTATCTGAGTGAAGAAACAAAATACAGAATAGAAGAAAATCCTTCCCAGCTTTACATTAGACAGGCTATTAATATCTAGAATATATAAAGACTTCAAAAAATTAAACACCAAAAACTTCAATATATATTTACTATTAAAGCATATGGGCTGGGATTTAGCTCAGTAGGTAGAGCACCACTCTGCAGTCTCTGAGGTCCCAAGTTTGATTCCCAGCACCACAACAATGGGAGAAGGATGTGGCAACCCACTCCCAGGGCAATCCCAAAACAATCTGCCATTGAAAACCCTACCAGGGTTGCTATGAGTCAGGCATGACTCGATGGCACCTAACAACAACAACAACAACATTAAAGCATATAGATCATGGAAGAAGATAGGAGTTAAGTGGGGAAAGATAATGGAATAAAGGAAAAGAGGAAGGGGCAAGAAGAAAGGGTAATGGGAGAAAAGAAAAAAAATCATGTATGCTGTCCATATGGAAAAATTGGAATGTGTATATATTGATAGATATACTACTGAAAAGACAAGCAAGTAGAAAGTAGACCTTGGTGGGGACAGAGAGGATGCGAGGGGAGAGCCATGAGAGGGTAAGGGGGAAGTGAAATGAGCAATATACAATGAATTACATGTATGGAAGTGTCATAAAGATAGCCATAAAGTTGTACATTAAAATTATTAATAAAAATGTTAAAAATGTATTTAGTAATAAAGAATAACAATAATGATTACAAGGGAGAATTTAAGTAGTATGAAGATTATAGTATTTGAGCTAGATTTATATGAATTCCCTTTAATGGCAATTTATGAAATGTGATGGATATTTCTTCAATGTTAGTGAATATTCTAGTGGTGGCCAAATATCTATATTCTAATAAATTTATTTACTCAAAAAATGTATTTGGATCCTAGTGTGGTGGAACACACTTATAACCCCAGTGAATCAGGAGGAAGAAGCAAGAGAATTGTAATTTCAAGACCAGAGGCATCCTGTGTAATTTAGGGAGACCCTGTCTCAAGATTAAAAGAATATAATAATAGATGTATTTGTTTGCAATTTAAAAAAAGAAATAAAAAGACAGATTGCATTGAGACAAGCTGGTGCAAAACACCTCATTAAAGTGTTGAAAAGTAAAGATGTAGCCAGGTGCAGTGGCAAACACCTGTAATCCCAGCGATTTGGGAGGCAGGATGGCACGTTTGAGACCAGAGGCAGTCTGTATAATTTAGCAAGAGGCAGTCTGTGTAATTTGTGTAATTTAGAAAGACCCTGTCTCAAAAAGTGAAAAGAAAAAAAAAAAGGTGGGGTTGCAACTCTGTAGTACAGCACTTGCAAAGCATGCAAACACGAGGTCCTGTATTCAATCCCTAGTACTGCAAAAGAAAAGAAAAGAAGTCACACTGAAGACGATGGTGCACCTGACACATGCCATCATATTTTCAGTCATACTATGCTTATAAAAGTTGGACAGTGAATAAAGGAGACAGGATAAAACTTGATAGTTTTGAATTATGTAAATATTGAATATACCATGAAATGCCAGAAGAATTAGCAGATCAGAACTGCGTCTTCTGTATTTTAGACATGCTGTAAAAAAGGACCAATTCCTGGAGAAGCACATCATTTTTTAGAGAGTATTTGGTCAATGATAAAAAGGAAGATCCTCCACTACATGGATTAGCACAGTGGTCACAGCAATGACTTTGAACAAAAACAAGAATATATTCATGACACAGTGTCAGGTAGTATTTCATACTGTTGTACCTAGGGTCTCTATGTGTAAGACCTCACTAATGGCTTCTAACAAAAAGAACAAGAGATATTTTTGGAAAATATTAGGATTAATATTTATTTTTATTTCTTTTTTCTGTTTATGCCTATTGTATAAAGACTAAAGATGATTTTGGTACATGAACTTCTTACTGTGCATATTTGATGAATCAAATTGTACAGTTGAGTAGGTTTTAAAATAATTTTTAACGTTATTTTACAGAGACTCCATCATTTTTATCTTGACATTTTGCATCTGCTATGACCTCGGTATAATATTGATGTGAAGTAAAAATAATAGACATCATTACTTTATTCTTAATCACAGGTGAAAAATGTCATACTTTCACCATTAAGTATAATATTAAATCTAGAGTTTTGATCAATGCCATTCATCCTGTTAGGGGAGATTAATTCATATTTTTAGATTTCTGAGGTTTTTTTAAAAATATGATTGCTTAATTTTGTTAAAATTTTATGCACACACTGAGAGAACTTCATGGGTTTGCATTGTTAGTATAATGAAATTTCCTGTATTTTGAATCTGGAATGTTACCTAAGGCCCATGTGTTAAAGGCTTGGTCCCCAGCCCAGATTGGTATCAAGAGGTAATGGAACCTTTAAGAAGTAGGGCTGAAAGGAAGTTTTGGATTACCAGAGACATGCCCTTAAGGTGATTTTCGGACCTCAGTCTCTTTCTCTTTCTCTCTTTCAGCCCTCAGCCATGAGTTGATTGGCATTGCTCCAACATGTACTCCCCATCATGATGTGCTGTCTTGCACAGGCCCAAAAGCAACAGTGCAGATTTAGCTCAGTTGGTAGAGCACTGTGCTATAGTCTCTGAGGTCCTGAGTTCGGTTCCCAGCACCACAAAAATGGGAGAAGGACCTGGCAATCCACTCCCAAGGCAATCCCGAAACAGTCAGCCATTGAAAACCCTATGAGGGTCGCTGTGAGTCAGATACTGACTCAATGGCACCTAACAACAACAACTTTCTAAGTTGATTATCTAAGGGGTTTTTGTTGTTACTATTGTTTGTTTTCACTAGTAGCAGAAAATAGACTAACACAATGTTCAGTAAATAATTATTTAAATGTTAAAGCAATCTCATCTTCTTAGCATAAACCACAGTGAATTATTTTGGCACAGAGGAAATACACTGTAAAAATCATCTTGCGGACGACTGGCTGTAGAGACTTCCTTGATAAATTGTCTCAACTGATGCTTGTATAAATGCTGAGCCCGTACTTAACCTCTGCTGCTCTCAGCCAATGAGCGCACACCAAAGAGGTCCTAGAATAGGCCATTCCTGCATAATGTGTAATTCTGTTCATGGATAACTCTTACTCAAGAAACCCCAACCAATCTCTTCAAGATTATTTCAGAAATATGTGGTACTATAATCTGAGAACCTTACTATTTAATTTTCCCCTCCATCTGTTTTTTAATAGGTGACAGACCTGACCATTCCATTAAGAATTGGTTTCTCTTCCTCTTCACCTTTCTCATTTATTCTTGATTTTTTTCCAGACTGTCTTGTATGTTTAATTATATATGTACATTTACATATAGGTAGATATAATCAAGTATATTTTATGTAATAATAATATCAGGAATGTGTGTCTAAATTCAATTTAACTAGCACCTTTGTTAAACAATGACATGGAATGGGAATATCAGAGCACTTAATTGCACTAATGAACAATCTGTACATGGACAAGGAAGTGGTTCTACTAATAGAATAAGAACACTCCTTGGTTTAAAGTCAAGTAAGGTGTGTGTCAAGGCTGTATCCTTTCACTATACTTGTTCAATTTCTATACTGAGCAAATAATCCAAGAAGCTCGACTTTATGAGGAAGAACAGGGCATCATGATTGGAGGAAGACTCAATAACAAGCTGTGTTATGCAAATGACACAACTCTGCTTTTTGAAAATTAAAAGAATTTGAAACAGTTAGTGATGAAGATCAAAGAATATAGCCATCAGTATGGATTGTCCCTCAATATCAACAAACCAAGATCCTTACAATTGGGTCAGTATGCACCTTCATGATAAATGGAGAAAAGATTTAGCTTGTCCAAAATTTTGCTTTACTTAGTTCTACAATCAACACTTGTCAAAGCAGTAATCAAGAAATCAAAAGACTCATCGCATTCAGAAAAGCTGTTGCCAAAGATCTCCTCAAGGCATTGGAAAGTAAAGATGCCACATTGATGACAAAAGGGCACCTAACTCATGCAATTATATTTTCAGTCACATCTTACAACTTGTGAAAGCTAGATAGAAGAAAGGAAACAGGAGAAGAATTAATGGTTTTGAATTATGGTGCTGGAGATGAATACTGAATATAGCATGGACTGACAAAAGAATCAACAGATCCATCCTATACAAAGTGCAACCAGTTTGCTCCTTGGAAGCAAAGATTTCTAGACTTCATCTTAAGTATTTTCGACATGTAGCCAGGAGGGACCCATCCTTGGAGAAGGATATCATGTTTGGGAGAGTGGTTGCTCAATGAAGAAAAGGAACACTCTCAACTAGATGGATTGACACAGTGGCTGGAACAATGACGTTAAACATAAAAATGATCATATTCATGGCACAGTTTTGAGTAGTGTTTATTTCTGTTTTATAAAGGGTCACTATGAGTCAGACCTTACTGCCTGGCACCTAACAACAAAAGCAATGTTTCTATTCATTATCTTTAATGATTGTTCTAACCATAACTAAGAGTGGTGTTAGAAATTTTCAACCAAATCTGTGGATTTGTCTATTTATTTTGTCTATTTCTTTGTTCAGTATTTTGTATTATATATTGAAAACTCTTATATAATATTTTTCAAAGTTTCAAACTATTTTCAAAGTTTCAAACTATTATATATTGAAAATTATATATTGAAAATGTAAATTTAAGACTGTTTAGCTTTTTTTGCAGAATTCATCCTATTATGAGGATAAAATAAAATTTATTGCTGGTAATATTACTTATTCAGAGGCCTACTATGTATAATGGTAATATAAACACTCCCGTTTTCTTATAATTAGATTTCTCACTATGTCCATTCTTTCAAGTTATAGAACAAATACTATTCTTTTACATGAAATGCTGCCAATCTTTCTATTTCACTTGGTTCCAAATAAAAAAGTCTTTGCATCTAATAAAAGTAGTGATACAAAAGGTTTTATATCTTACTCTTTAGTTTAGATTTATCAAACTTTGAAAAAAATTTTTGAGTTAGTGCTTCACTTTGCACCCCATACTCACCTCAAATTCAGACTCATCCTGCCTCCTCCTTCCTAGTGCTGAGTGTATAGGGTGTGCCTCCACTCCTTATACAAATTTCATTTTTGCTTTGATTTGCTTTACATTATTGATTAGTTTTTTCCTTTCATTGGATTATTTAAGCCATTCTAAACATGTTTTTCCATATTCTACATATTCTTAAAGTTTACTTGTATTTATGATTATAGATCATTAACATTCCACAATCTCCTATAAAAATATTTCTTAACACCTCACATATAATGTAAAAGCTTTCAAAATATACTTCCATCTCATTAGTGATATTGTCCCTTAGCACTTTTAATTTTGTCATACATACATGGTACAATGTGAGTCTAAAACATGCCCCAAAGTTCATGTGCTTGAACCTTTGATCCCCAGGTGTTGATATTACCCTGGGATGCTTGGGAACTTTGGGAGGTGACTCCTAGCTTTGCAGAGTAGGTCACTAGGAGCAGGCCTTTGAAAGTTTCACCCAGACCCTTAGCCAGTTGTTCCCTCTGCTCCTGATCCACCATGCCAGGAAGTCCACTGGCTTGAGCTGTCCAACTGCCCTGCCACCACTTGTTCCACCATGCCTCCTACTACTGTGGACTTACATGCTCCATACAGTGAGTCCAATAAATCATCCCTCCCATAAATTGGTTCCAGTCAGACATTTGGCCACAGTGACACACAAGCTGACTAACACAGTGAGTGAACATGGCTCATGTATTCAATGTAATTCTTTCTAGCGCTGGAATTTGAGCCTAAGGCCTTGCACATGCTAAGCAAGTAGTTTACTACTTAAGTACATTATCAGAACTTGTCTTGTAATTTATTATTAGATACTGGGCAAGGCAAATGTGAGATTATTGGATGTCTGAATTTTATTTATTATAAGGAATGTTTATTGTTTTTAAGCAAAAAAGGCAATAGTAGGAATAATCTAACTCTCTCCAGGCTTGTTTTTAAATATCATTGGGGCAGATACAAGGTAACATTTCATTTTCTACAGCTAATTTAGTTCTCCTGATGAGACTTTTGAGATGTTATCTGAATTATTTTAGTTTCTAAAGACATTTCCCTCCTGCTTAATATTCAACAAATTTTTGTTTATCTTCATCTCCTCTAATACTCTACCTGTCATATTTTAATGACCCTAACCCTCAAATCTTATTTTCCCAAAGTTGACTTTATTTTTTCTTTCTTCTAAAATCTCAGAGCAATGTTGGCCTAGTAGAATTCAGTAATCCAAACTTGCCAGTAAATGAAATCAACATTTTAATTTAGATTCCTGCATCAATTTCTCAACTAAATCACATAATACTGTACTTAGCAACTTCAAAACCCCATATGAATAGCAACTATGAAGCTGGAATACATTCCAGCATTAATTGTGAAGCTAAAAAGAAAAATTGACAACCAGAGTTATTTAGGCAAAACTTCTACCACTGAGTTACATCCCCAGCCCTCAAATTTTTTTTTATTAGAAATTTTTAATGTACATCATAATGTGATTCATTTTGACATGCTTTTCGTTGTGACAATTTTCATATATGCAATTTGATAAGCATTATTCATATAGGTTACCCCTTACCCTCCTCTGTTTCCCCCCTCCCCCCTTCCTATCTAAGTTTCCCATCCAAGTCTTCTCTATCTTTTACTATATAGTATT
>VMDO01035925.1:0-15617 GCA_007922755.1 Pedetes capensis
CAAAAATGTCTTCAACAATGTTAATGTCCACATTGAAAGAATATGATGTTTATTTGGATGTATGTAAATATTTCTACTAAAACACATGTTGTCAGATGCCATCAAGTTGGGTCTGACTCATAGCAACCCTCAATTACTGATCTTATGCGTACATAAATGGATGAAATGAGTACCTTGCACCTTATAATAATTCTCAGGTTTAATGAAAACCACTCAATTCTAAGGCTGTATTTTTTTCTCACAAATTTTGCAGGAGATTTTTGGACTAATCATTTTACTTCATTGGGCTTCAGTTGCCCAAAAATGTTATAAAATGAGGAAAAGTAACAAAGGGATCCCTGCAAGACTTAATGTAACACACTCTGACTTGTAGATATGGCACAGAAACATCTAAATAAAATTGTAGTTACTTAGAAAAGAAAAATGAAAACATCTTGGAGTGATAACTGAACACTTTTTTGTAAACTGAACTGTACCGTCAGCTAGAAACTCAGTAGTGATAACAAGAGAAAACTTTGAAAGGAAATATTTGTAAAACAATGGAATTTGTTAAAAATTATACTATCTACACTATTAAACTTACAGAGGAAATTTTGTCGGTAGTAAATATTACTTAATTTTGAGGGGAGCTAAATCTTTTGTTCATTTTCATTGTTCAGGTTATGCATCATTGCAAGAATTCTCCGAATATTGAGACTCAAAGACAGGTTTTCTGTTTGACCCAAGTATGGAGACATCTGAGAGCTCTAAGAGGTTCTCAACCTTGGCTGTTAACCACAATCTCCAGAAGCACTTTTATTACAGCACGCATTTCTTATCTCTAGTCCAGATCAACTCAGGCAGAATTTCTCAGTGCGGGAGCTGAAGTATCTGTATTTTTTAAAAAAGCTTCCCTCACCATACTCACACAGTTGATTCTATTGTTCAGAGAAATAGAAGAACCACTCCAGGTTCACTAACTATCCTTAACATACATACTTAATGCACTTGGAGGTGAAGATTAAATTGAGATGTAAATTGACCCAGCTCACTTCCTTCACAGGCTTGTGAATAAAGAGATAGCTACAATGCTCAATCTCAGCATTTTCCTTGTGGCTTGATATATACAAAAATGTCTGAGTTCCTATCTCTTAAGGAAGGAAATATTATTTACATTAATACCTTTTATTTATTGATAAAAGTTATGGTTCCTAAAATGCCTTCTTTTTGTAATACTAAAGTTTTACATTGTACTAAATGTCTTATTTTTAAAGCTGCTGTACACCATTGCAATCTAATTCAAAGATTTCATTTATCAGATAAGAAAATTGAATAATCAGGAATTTACATATGGTATTAGAGCCAAAAGTTGATAGAAGTAGGCCAGGATCCAAATTTCTTAATACCTGTTTCATTATGTATTGAATTCATAGCACAGAAAGAATTGAGAAATGTTGCAACTCAACATAAGTGTCCTAAATTTCTTAATATAAAAAGCATTTCTATATATTAATTGCCTATGTAATACTCATTTTAATATTTCTAATATTTACTTAAGTGAAGACTAAGCTATAAATCTTGTCAGTTTTTATGTTTGCCAAGCATTTCTGTGATGTATCAAGAAACTTTTCATAAAAAATGCACAACAAAATTCTGAAAAAAGTAAAAAGAAATCTTAATCAGGTCATATTGATGAACAGGTAGGAGTGCAAATGCCACAGGGCACCCAGTGTCATGGTGGTTATTAGGATGGTATTTGGACTCAGACAAAGCTGGGAGCAAAATCTAGCTGTACGTTTTTCACATTTAAGGCTGTAGTGATCATGCTTAATTTGCTTGACCTACATTTTCTCTTTAGTAGAGGGACAATAATGATGACATCAGTGATGACAATAGTAATGATATCTGAGCAAATGAGCCACTGAGAGTTAGGGGAGGGAACATGTAAAAGAGATTATCCTATTCCTATAAATTGGAGTGGCCACTGTTTTTAATACTGTCAAGAGCTGTCAAGTCCTTGACTCTGGTTTATACCAAGTAATATTTAAATAATTATTAAACACATTAAAATTTTTTATTAAAAATGACTTCCAAACTAGTGATGTTGAAGTTATATCAAAGTTGGTAGATAGATATTGAAGGGAGACTATCTCAATGTAGGGAACATTGGAGACTGAGCTAAATGAGACAGGTGCTTGGGGAGGAGGGGCAATGAATGTAAGCATTGGAGCTTGAATAGTATGAGGCAGGTGTCTATGTAGATGGGTAATGGCAACATCAGAAGATGGTTATACACAGGAGCCTTTTTCTAGTGATTAAATATATCAGTTTAAAGGTAGCTAGTCTTTTCATTATCTGGAAGGGGTTTAAAAGACAGTAAAAGAAAAAATGTGGTATTACATTATTGCCTTGTGTATCTGTGTATATGTAAAATACATATGTTTTATAATATACAATGTACGTGTGTGTGTGTGTGTGTGTGTGTGTGTGTGTGTGTGTGTGTACAGGCATGAACATGGGGATAGGTTTGTCTCAGTTGGTAGAATGCTGGTATATACTCACTGAGGACCTGGGTTTGATTCTCAGCACCACAAAAATGGGAGAAGGACATGGCAACCTGCTCCTGAAGCAATTCAGAAATAATCAGCCAATGAAAACTCTATGAGGGTTGCTATAAGTCTGATCCAACTGGATGACACATAATTCAAACAAGTAATGAACATATATATTCCATACTTCAGCCAACAAAAGCGCTAATGATAAGTAACATCCCAATGGCTATTGGCCAATTTAGCATGCAGACTTTATTTTTTTCATAGTACGAAGGATTGAACCCACAGCCCCACACGATAGGCAGGTGGTCAACCACTGAGCTATACTCCTAGGTCCATTTTATTTTGAGACAGGGTCTTTCTAAGTTCTGCAGGCTGTCATTGGATTCAAACTTGTGATTTTTCAGCCCCTCCCTCCTAATTTTTAAATACTGCCATAAAGAACATGGGCTACTTGAAGAAATAAATTCATGTGCTGGGGCATGGGAATTACAAGATGAATCTGAAATATTTTATTGTACCAGAAAATAAAATATTGTTCAAATAGAAATTCTGTCATAGAAAGGGACACAGAAGCCAATTTGAATCAGTCAACTGGCTGGATATAGGCCAAGCTGATCATCAAAATAAATAATGACAGCAATCCACTGGGGGGGAAAATGTATTATGCTCTGAAATCTCACTAATATGTGAAAGAAGGAAGGAAAAGAAAGTAAAAAGAAGCAAAGAAACAAATAAGGAGAAATTCGGGTGATTAGAATGATTTCCTAGACCTCAGATATGCCTACAAAAAATCTATCATTTTCAAAACAATAAGGAATAATCTTAGAGAAGTGTAGCAGGTATCTCCTAAATGAAAACTAGTATCACCAGTCCCTCAGAGAGCTCAGGATGATGTAACAGAATATCATAGTTTATGTGGTTTAAACAAAAACTTTTATTTCCCATAGTTCTGGAGGTAGAGAAATAAAAACCAAGATGCTGTCATATCCAATGTCTGGTGCACATCTGAGTCTTGCTTTGCTGACAGCCATCTCATTGCATTCCCAAACTGCAAGAGTTAGGAGACATCTCTAGCTCTTGTGTCTTTTCCTGTAGGGCAGTAATTCCATCCAAGAGTGTTCCACTCTCAGGAATTAATTTCCTACTTAAGGCCCCTGCTACTAATTTCATCACATTTTTCAACACAAGAATTTTTTCAGAGACATAAACATTTACTTCATAACTATAGTAAAAATTCAAAGCAAAATTATGTGCCAGCTGATAGTATAAAATGAGAAAAACTCAGAAATCTGTGATATTCTAAGATTGAAGAGTTGAATCTTATCAAGAAGTAGCAGAAAAGTCTAAGCTAAGAGACATTCTAAAATATAGCTAGTTTGTAATCTTCAAATATATCAAGGTCATAAAAGTCACACACAAGCCTTAGGATAATTGAGTGATAATGAAAAAACCTGACTATAAAATGTAAAATTTACTCTAGTCTGGAACTTTTTACAATTTAGATTATTGGGACGCATGAGAAAAGTCAAATGGGATACAACATTAGTGGCCCTCTATTGATGTTGATTTCTTTATTTTGATGCTTAACTAAGATCGTGGATATCCAGGTTAGCATGTTCACAACTCTGAAAAGGTCCAAAAATAAGCTTTAACTTTATTTCCTAATATTGCCTTTAATATATGACAGTAATAAAAAATGCCATTAAATGTCAGACTTTAAAATGGTGTGTAGTGTGGTGTTCTTCTTCGGAGATCAGTACCTGATAATGGGGAGGCAAGACAAAGCGGGACATGGGGGATCCAAATTCTCCAGGCACTAAGGATGTTTATTAAGAGCATCATCTTGCTTTTATAGGCTGATAGGCTTAAGGTAATCAGTAACTTAGTACAGACAGGGCACATAAAACCATACAAGTGTTACAAATGAAAATTTCACATACATCTCTTTTAACACAAATTAATTTTTTACCCATACCTAAAGTATTACTTCCTTATCTATACCAGGAACATACGGAATCTCTCAAGGGAACAAATACTCTACTCCCCAGACAAAATACCTGCCATCCTGGGAATGGCCTTCAGCTCCACCATCTGTACTTTGCCAACAGCCAGAAGAACAGTCATACATTGTCCTAGGAAATAGGTTATGTCATTCCCAAGATAAGCTCCAAATGTTCCAAGGCACAGATCAGGCAGTCTTCAAACTCCAACATAAAGAACTTAAGGCCTATAATGCCTATCCCCTATAGCTTGTTTCAGGGTTCTAATCTTTTATCTTTGCTCTCTGACACTTCTGACATATAGTAGATCACCTATGGTAATTATGTACCATGTCTATCATGTTCACATTTTTTTCTACAAGTGTAAATATACAAGATTCTACTTAATGAATTGTTGTTGTTGTTAGGTGCTGCTGAGTCAGATCCTACTCACAGCAGCCCTCTGTATAATAGAATGAAACACTCCTGACACTCTGCCATGCCCAGTGCTATGTGAATACTTCTCTGATATTAACAGGTTTCTCAATAGCAGGTTATTTCTTTGGGATTATATGGGGAGTGGGCTGCCAGTTCCCTTTCCTGTAACTGAATCATTAAACTATATTAAATATGAGATTAATGTATGAAAATATGACAGATATTTTTATAGGTTTATGTGAACTAGAAGTAGTTACTCATGATGAATAGGTTATTTTCTAAAACCTTTCAACATTTAAAAGCCAATAAGAGAATTTATTTTTTTATTCACGGATTCTCTGAGACCTGAACTACCTGGTGAGAAGTATCATAATTTGTCAAAGACATTTGGGATGTACAATGTTATGAGGTAATGATTAGAAGTACAGATAAAAATGTATATTTTTAAAATGATTTATAGGAAAATGTCTGATACAGTCAAATCAACCTATCTGGAAATATATAGTGGTTTCTTTCATATTGAAAAGAATCAGGTCTTCAGGACTGACAGAGAATATTTAATTCCAGATTTACTAAGTTGTTTCAAATCATATCGTGTATTTGTCTTTATCTATGTCAAGATATATTTTGCAGGTGTTTTGAAACTAAATGATTTGGAGGGGAAAATGATCTTATAATATGTAATTGTGCATACTCAATATCTGGTCTTCACTGTCCCTTATTTTAGTAATGTACTTGCTAGTTAATGCAGTGTCTGTGCTTGATTTTCTCAATAACCCTGTTTTTAGCAACCTTCTTGTTGTTGTTGTTGGTGTTATTGTTGTTGTTGTTGTTAAGTGCCTTTGAGTTGGGTCTGACTCATAGTGAATCTAGGCAAAACAGAATCAACCACTCTCTAACATTGTTCCACGCACATGATCTTTTTGTTGCTGTTGTTGTTTAAGCCTATTGTTACAGACACTGTGTTAACCATCTAGTTGAGGATTTTCCTTTTTTTTTTTTTTCTTGGTAACTTGCCTCTCTCAAATGAAATGCTTCTCCAGGGATTGGGCCCTTCTGACAACACATACAAAATATGTAAGATGTGGCATAGACAGTTTTGCTTCCAAAGAGCAATCTGGTTGCATTTCTTCTAGGACAGATTTTTTTATTCTTTTGGCACTCCATGTTATATTCCATATTCATCTCAGCACCATAATTCAAATGCATCAGTTCTTCTCCTGTCTCCCTTATTCAAAGTCCAGCTTTTGTAATCATATGATCCAACTGAAAATACCATGTCATGAGTCAAGTGCACCCTCATCGTCAATGTGACATCTGTACTCTTCAACACTTTAAAGAGATATTTTGAAACAGGTTTTCCAATGAAATTTGTCTTTTGATTTCTTAATGGTTACTTCTATAGGTATTGATTGTAAAACCATGTAAAGCAATATCTTGGATAGCCTCAATATTTTTCTCCATTTATAATGATCCAGTTGTAAGGATTTTTATTTTCTTGACGTTGAGGCACAAACTATACTTAAGGCTGGGTTCTTTAATCATCATCAGGAAAAGAATCAAATCTTCTTAACTTTCAGCAACCAAAGCTGTGTCATCTGCATAATGTAGGTTGTTAATGAATCTTCCTTTAATACTGATTCCAACTTCTGCAGTTTGAAATTGATTGAACATATCCTCAGGATGCACAGATAATTACTGGTGATAAGAATGTAAAAGGTAGCCGGGCGCCGTGCCCCACGCCTATAAATCCAGAGGCTCAGGAGGTGGAGGTAGGAGGATCACAAGTTCGAGACCAGAGGCAGTCTGTGTAACTTATTGAGACTCTATCTCAAAAACTAAAAAAATGGGCTGGGGGTGCAGCCCAGTGGTCTAGCACTTGCAAAGTATGCAAGCACAAGAACCTGGGTTCAACCCCTAATACCACAAAAAAATGTAAAAGGTGGAAGCAATGAAGCAGCCTCAGTAGTTGGAAAATATGATCTTGGTGAAAGAAACAATACTGGAGACTGCATGACAGAATTTTATCAGACCAATGAAATTTTCATTGCAAGCACATTTTTTCACCAATACAAATGGTGACTATACAGAAAGAATTCAGCAGATGGAATATACAGGAAACAAAATGACTACATTTATGAAAAGAAATGATGGAAAACTTCACTATCAGAAGTCAGAACAAGACCAGGTGCTAAGTGTGAATTGCTCATATGCATGTTCAAATTGAAATTGACAAAAGTTAAAACAAATTTTGAAGAGCCAAGTTATAACCTTGAGTATATAACACCTGAGTGCAGAAAATATCTCAAGAACAGATTTGATGTGGTAGAAATTAATGATTCATTACCAGATGAGCTGTGGCATGATATCAACTACGTCATTTAGGAGGAAAGCAAGAGATTTATATAAAGACAGAAAAAAAATTACATGATAAAAGAGACTCTGAAATTAGCCTTTGAATATGAGCCACTAAAGTGAAAGGAAGACATGACACATTTAATGTAGTAAGGAGTAGATTTCAAAGGGCAACTCAGACAAAATCGAATATTATAACATATGCAAAGAGCTGGAGATGGAAACACAAAAGAGAAGACTATGCTCTATTTTTCTCAAGCTTAAAATTGAAAAATTTCAAGGCTCAGGTGGCAATAGTGAAGGATTCTACAGGAAAAATATTAAACAACCCAGAAAATATCAAAAGAAGATGGAAGAAATACCTACAGTCATTACCAAAAAGAATTGGTGGATATTTAACCATTTCAAGATGCTGCATAAGACTAATAACCAATAGTACTGAAGGAAGAAGTGGAAGCTATCTTGAAGACAATGTCAAAACACAAGGCTCCAGAAATTGGTGGAATACCAATGGAGATGTTTCAATAAACAGATGCATCCCTGGAGGTGCTGACTTATTTATACGAAGAGATTTGGAAAACAGCTACCTGGCCAAGTGACTAGAATTGATCCATAATTGTGCCTATTCCCAAGAAAAGAGATCCAACCAAATATGGAAATTATCAAAAATATAATTAATATCATTGTTGTTGTTGTTAGGTGCCAATGAGCCCTATGTACAGCAGAATAAAACACTCCTCGATTCTATGCCATTCACATGATCTTATTTATGTTTAAGCCCATTTTTGCACACACTGTGTCAATCCATCTAGTGGAGGGTTTTCCTTTTTTGCATTGACCTCCCACTCTCACAAACATGATGTCCTTCATGATGTTAGGATGGATTGGTCCCTCCTAACTACTGTTGTGAAAGCTAGACATTGAACAAGAGAGACAGGAGAAGAATGATGAATTTGAATTATTGTGCTGGAGATGATATTCTACTGAATATACCATGGACTGCCAAAAGAACCAACAGATCTGTCCTTCAAGTGCAAACAGAATGCTCCTTGGAAGCAAGAGTAGCCAGACTGCATCTTACATATTTTGGATGTGTAGTCAGGAGAGATCAATGCCTGGAGAAAGACATTATGTTTGGGAGAGTGGCAGGTCAACTAAAAGAAGAAAAACCCTCCGACAGATGGATTGACACAGTGTCTGCAACAATGGGCTTAAATATAAATAAGATTGTGCCCCTGCACAGAATCAAGAAGTGTTTTGATCTGCTGTATATAGGGTCTCTATGAGTCAGACTCGACTCGATGGCACCCAACAACAACAACAAACTACATGTCCAAAATATGTAAGACACAGTCTAACCTATCTTGCTCATCCTCTACAGCTCATTGATTACCAGCATGTGCCATCACGATGGGCATTAATATCATATGTAAGTAAAATTTTGCTAATGATCATTCAAAAGTGACTGTAGACGTACATGGAAAGGGAACTGCTGGAAAATCAAGCCTGATTCATAAGCGGGTGTGGGACCAGGGACATCATTGCTTATGTCAGATGGATGTTAAAGTAAGGCAGAGAATACCAGAAAGATGTCTATGTTTTATTGACTATGCAAAGGCATGTGACTGTGTGGATCACAATAAATTATGAATAGCATTGTGAAGAAAGAGAATACAAGAACACTGAATTGTACTCATGAGGATTCTGTACATGGACTAGGAGGCAGTTGTTCTAACAAACAAGGAAACATTGCTTGGTTTAAAATCTAGAAAGATGTGTGTCAGGGCTGTATCATTTCACCATACCTCTTCAATTTCAGTGTTGAGCAAATAATCCTAGAAGAATCTGCATTATCCAGATGACACAACTCTGCTTGCTAAAAGTGAAGAGGATTTGAAACATTTATTGATTAAAATCAAAGAACATAGCCTTCAGTATGGATTGCAAGTCAACATCAACAAAATAAAAATTCTTACAAATGAGTCTTTAAGCAATTTCATCACAAATGGAGAAAAGGTTGAGTTGTCTAAGACTTTGCTTTACTTGGTTCTACAATCAACACCCATGGTAGCAGCAATCAAGAAATCAAAAGCCCCATTGCATTGGGAACAGCTGTTGCAAAAGAACTCTTTTAAGTGTTGAAAAGTAAAGATGTCACATTGAAGATGAAGATATGCCTAACTCCTACCATGATATTTTGAACCTATGTATCACAACAAAGTATGGATAACATTGTGAAGAATGGGAATACCAGAACACTTAATTGTACTCGTGTGGAATCTGTACCAAGAATCTAAACCAGGAAGCTATTGTTTAAATTGGGAGAAGGACCTGGCAACACCCTCCCAAAAATCAATCTGCCATTGAAAACCCTATGAACAGCAGAGAAGCACTGATAATAGTGTTTCCCCTGTTGAACAGAGGGTCGCTATGAGTCGGATACCGACTTGACGGCACCTAACAACATTGTTTGAATGGAACAAGGAAACTCGGCTTGGTTTAAAGTCAGGAAAATTGTGTGTCATGGCTCTATCTTTTCCACCATACCTCTTCAATCACTATGCTGAGAAGATAATCTGAGAAGCTAGACTTTGAGAATAAGAATGTGGCATCAGAATTAGAGGAAGATTGTAGCAACCTGTAACTTCCAAATTAATGAACTAGACTTCATATATAGTTTCATCCTGATTCTGTACTTAAGCAATGTATCTGTTATATATTATTATTTTTCCCATTTAGGATGTGTCAAAAAAGAAGAAAATTGTAAGCAACTTTTCCAATATCATATTGCTGCTATTTAGTAAAGCTGTGATAAAAACTATACCTATTTGATACCCACATATCAATGAACCTTCTACTGTCTTCATTGTGGAGAAATGGGTATTTATTGTCATTAATAGTCTGGGTAGTAAGCCCTATTTTACCACATTTAGTATTCAAATGAAACATTTTCATGTATCCTTTTATTGTATCCTTACAACTGTTGAGTGAGGTGGAGCTCAGTTTATCTTAACTTACTTTTTAAGTGCCACATTAAAACTCTAGCATGTTGTCATTTGTCCACAGTTGTAGATTAAAGCAGACACCATTCACTTCTTAATCTAAATATGGGGCACTTTCCTAGGTACTATTCTTTCTGCATACTTAGGTTGATTATTAATGCCTTTCTTGCTATGACTTGGTATATTGTAGATATTAGGGGATTAATTGCTAAATTCCCTTGGGAACAAACTAAGCAAGTTTCACTTCATTTATATGGCTGATAATTTTGATTTTACTTGGCCCTTAAAAGTTTGTTTAAAAAGTAGATTTCACTCCAGGTTATTTAAACTACTTAAATGCATATTTATTTTCTATTGCATTTTCATTTATATATGATGGTGAAATAGTATACTAGGGAATTTGCAATAGTTAGTGAGTACTGACAATTTGAAAGTGTTGAAAAATTTGGACTTTGTTCAAAAAAGAGATTTTCACACTGTTCAGGGATTTTGAAATCTCCATAAAGCCCATACTTTTATCATAAATTAAGAATCACTTCCTTTTTACACTTCTACCATAACTGCTATAGTGGTTAGCATTTATATTGCTGGCAATATTCTAAATGCTTTATATTTATTATCTAATTTATCTTAGTAACCACATGAGATAATTGCAATTATAATTTTAATTATAAATGTGAGGAAATAATGCTGCGGATTACATTCTCATGGGAATTTTTTTCCAGAATTATATCTTAATCGTACCTGTAGACATTTTTCACTTTTTGTATGTATTCTTCCAAATAACTCAGCAGAAGTTTGACCCCAATTGTTTTAGAATTGATTCACTATGATTCCCAACTATATGTACTTCTTTAACAATGGAAAAGTTTTCTTCATTACAAACATGACTTTAGTTCTGTCTTGCTTGCTTTCCCTTTTATAAACTTAAAGTTTCATTACTCTTGTGGTTTTATTGATTATGTTTAATTTCCTGGAATAAAGCTCATCCCACTGATGAAATGTCTTGTTCCATTTTCCTTTTACTGTATATATTAAGAACCCATATATTTTTATACATATTAAATAGTATAGGCTGTGGAGATTCAGATACAATTACATATCTTGCAAATATAATTGGTATGGTTATGAATCATCAATATCCTAAATTGCCGGTGCTGCTGAATTTAGAACTATAATATAATTCAATATTGATAAGGAGAAAAATCCTTAGGCTCTTATTTTTATGGAATCTTTTGTTACTGCTAATTGATCATTGAAAATGTTCCTGAAGAAAGCCTGATGAATTATCTAGTCACAGGCATCTTACTGTTAAAACTTAATTCCTTTCAAAGATTATGAATTTCTGTGAAACCAGCAAAGAGTTTAAGACGTGGAACACTCTAAGGGTGCTTTTGTGAGATAATCAAATTATACCTGCTTCAATTTGTTCTTGTCTGGTGTTTCATGATCCAGAATAAATATTCAAAATGATAATGTGTCAGAATATAAGGGAAGGAAGAGTTACTTCACACTTTTGATACTGATGATTCAGCCAGCCAGTATAAATAGAATATATCTGGACTTAATCCATGCCTGATAATTTCTCTATTAATCATTGACTCAAATATCATGCCATCAAGACTCTGTAATATTTTGCTTCATAAAGATAAGAAAGTTAATTGAGTGCTCCCCTTTAATGATGCATATAAATTAAAGAAGATTGCAAATATTTCTTAATTTTAGGTAATGGTATTTTGTATTGTTTGTGAGAAAAATAGTAATTACTTCTCTGATTATATTTAAACAACAATCATATTTTTGAGCAACAAGTCTAAGAACTTGGGATCTATAGACTGTGTGCCTAATGATAGTTTTTGAAATTTAATTATTTACTTCTTTCTCATTTTCCTCAAACTCACCTTCCTATGTCTATACTTCATACTCTTAGCCTTAAAGCAAAAGTTTTCCTGGTTCAAGACCAACATCAGCATGTTCTGTAGCAGGAACCAAAAAGAAAGTGATATGGCTTCATGAAGAACAAATATACGTGGAAAAAATGGTTCTTCAACATAACATCATCTCTTATTCTGAATTTTGCCTGCACCTATACCACTGTGGCACCAAATGTTGTCAGATCCCAGAAGCTTAGGAGGGCCGGGCCTGGCTAGTACAAGGATGGGAAACCACTTGGGAATACCAGGAGCTGTAGGCTTGGAGAAGGATCCCACAGCACACTCCCAAAAAACAATCAGCCATTGAAAACCCTATGAACAGCAGAGAAACACTCACTGTAGTGTCTCACCTATTGTATATAGGGTCACTTATGAGTTGGACACTGACTTGACCACACCTAACAAATTGTAAAACCTCTATGTTGTTATTGTTGTCGTTAGGTGCCCTCGAGTAGGTATCCCACTCATAGCGTCCCTCATAGGGTTTTCAATGGCTAACTGTTTCAGGATTGCCTTGGGAGTGGATTGACAGGTCCATCTCCCATTTTTGCAGTGCTGGGAATTGAACTCGGGATCTCAGAGACTGCAGAGCAGCGCTCTACCAACTGAGCTAAATCCCAGCACAAAAACCTCTATAAAGATTAATAAAAATCATACTATGTAAGAATAGGAAGGGATCTCAACAATTGTCTAAATCTGTGTTCCTCTTTCATGGGTGGGAGAGCCCTTATAGATTCAGTGACAATACAATCAACTGTGATTTTTTTTTAATAACTAAACTTAGGCCTCTCCTCTATAGATTCTGATTTGTGATTCCACTCTTGAAATATTTAATCAGAAGATCTGGGGATTAGGTTTAAGAATTGAGTTTTTAAAAAAGTTCCACTAGTGTATTAAATACGTAGTCAAAGTTAAGATCATAGGGTTAAATCATTTTCCCAAGTCTACCAAATTATAAAATAAATGACAAGAGAGAAAGAAAAAATCCAATATTCTAATATGTCCCAGGCTCGTTCTATGTCCTTTTAATACATTAATTTATCAACATCATTCTACTTACCAAGAGTGATAAGTTTGCTAACCAAAATATCAGTGAAATGCTAGTCAAACACTCAGCATATCTTCAGGTTAACAATAGGGTTTTCAGGATTTAAATGCAATTATTGAATTAAATACAATTTTATGAGTTATTTTGTCTGCATTCCTAGCATGCTAGCATCTGATCCCACCTTATCTCAAAAGCTAAGCAGGGTCAGGTTGGTCAGTCCTTAGATATGAGACCACCTTGGAATAATGGGTGCTGCAGGCTAGGGAAAAGAACCTGGTGACCCACTCCTGAAAAAATCATCAATTGAAGACCCTATGAATATCAGGGAAGCCCTTACATAGTGCCAGGCATGGCACAGTGTTGGGGAGTGTTTCATCCTGTTGGATAAAGGCTTGCTATGAGTCAGACCCTCCTCGATAGCACCTAACAACAATGGCACATGAATTATTTATTTCAAAATTGTCATTGAATTTAATCAGCTATTACCTGTTCTCAGTGAATATTTGCAGTATGCAGTAATGTGATTTTAAGAGTGATATAATGGATTGCATCTTTCTGTGCCCTTGAAATTCCTATGATGGAATCCTAACCTCCAGTAGGTTGGTATTAGGATATGGGGCCTTTCTGAGGTAATTAGGTTTAAATGAAGTCATGAGGGTAGAGCTACCATGACATTAGTGTACTTTTAGGAGCAAAAAGAAACCACAACAATTTTTTTCACTTTCCCACCCGAAGATGCACCAATTCAATGGCAGTCTCTACTCCAAGACACTGACACTCATTAGACATTGAATCTTCCAGCAACCAGATCATTGGCTTCTTATCCTCCAGATCAATGTGAAATAAATGTAGTTTATGCCATCTCGTCTATTTATTTTTGTTAAACTAGCTGAAACTAAAACTAGTAAGAAGACTCTTTATATGAGGCAGATGTACTAGATAAGATTTCAAGGGAGCTAAAACAAACAGAAAGAAAGAAAGCAACAAACAAGCAAGAAAGAAGGTGAAGTGGTAGCAGATGGAACTCCACTTTCACTGAGTAACAAATTACAAATGCACCAATTCTTATGTCCCTATACATTTCAATTAACAAAAATTATAACACATTTATTTTAATGTTTTCCAATATCTCAAGAAACAAAATTAATTCCCAAGGACAAATAAATAATAGGAATAAAATTAAGTGAATTTGAAGTCAAAGTAGCCTGGAATCAAAAGCCATATCAAAGATTAAATGGCTCATAGATATTCTAGGCTTTGGACTTTAGCAAACTATTGCTACTAATTTAAGCCTTTGGAATAAACCTGGGATGTTCAGAGGGTCTACATTCACAATGAAAGGATAAATTGATGATGAGCAAGAGGGACAGCTAAAGAAATCTTAGAGTCTCTTGATTCCAAAAAAAATGTATCAATACAGATAATGATAAGATGTTTCCACTAAGATTTTTTGAATATAAATTTTAGCATATTATATGTAAACCTAAACTCATTATCACAATAGGTTGAAATAGGCATAATATCCTTATAATCATTGAAGTATTTGATAAATTTAAAAATATAAATAAATGATATAAATGCTCAAAAACATTGACAGTCATAGAATCTTATAAAATGGATACATACCTGAAAAACACTAAACACTTTGTAGTAACTATGTGAATATCAGAAAAAAAATAATGTTTAAGGAAAAATTTTTAACAAATAATTTATTTAATATGACAGATATTGATATCCAAGATAATATAATAGTTATAAATATTTATAAATTTACTAAAGTAGCTTTAAAATATGAGAATCAGAACAACAATCAGTTTGAGATGGAACACATGAACCTAGGGTCCAGCAAATCATTCACAGAAAAATGCCAGTAACAATATATACAATTTTAATCATAGAAACAAATGGTCACTTCAACAAGCAGATATTGACCTCTGCAATAAAAAGTAAAGAATAAATACTTATTTAAACTAAAAAAAACTGATAAATTTCCTACCATTTTCTCTGAAATTTAAGCTGGATATGAAAGTATTTTTTATTACTGTTTAAAAATAAATACTTCTAAATAAATCTCTCATCAGAGAAAAATAATAAAAATGTTAAATAAGCTTAAATATAATGAAAATACTACACTAAGATTAGTGTGATGAAGCTGCAATGATGATTCAATGAAAAGGAATATTTAAATTCTTATACTAAAAAGAATATCTAACATATTCATGATCAAGTCATCCAACTTAGAAAGTTACAAAAGAAAATCAAATTAAATTCAATCAATGAAATAATACAGAAAAAGCCAGAAATTGAAGAGCTAGAAAACCAGGAAA
>VMDO01035926.1:0-15614 GCA_007922755.1 Pedetes capensis
AGCACCTAACAACAACAACAACAAATGTGTTTCGGTATTTTCATTTATAAAAAAGCATACCTGCATTTTTAGATGTGTGTATTATACAGTAGTACTCTTTATCTGTGGAAAACATGTTCAGATATCCTCAGTGGATGTTTGAAACCCTGGAGAGTATCAAACCTTATATATGCTATGTTTTGTCCTATAATAAAGTTTAATTTAGAATTTAGGGATAGTAAGTGTCAGGTAATGGGAGAAGGGCCTGGCAATCCACTCCCAAGGCAATCCCGAAACAGTCAGCCATTGAAAACCGTATGAGGGTCGCTATGAGTCGGACACTGACTCGACAGCACCTAACAACAACAACAAGTGTCAGGTAAGAAGCTGAAAACCCATATACTCTAACAGACTTTTATTGTGGAGAAGCTGCCAGGGCTGTCTCTAACAAAGGAGAGAGCAGCTGCTGGGAAAGGAATGGGCAAGGCTTTTATGGGCTCTAGGCAGGAGTGGGAAGGGGTGAATGATGCCTCACATCCAGATAAGTAGGATGTGGGTGTGTGGAGGATTCTGATAGGCTGGAAGAGGGAAAAGAAAGTAGTCATCAGTTGCCAGATCCTGGGGCAGATTTTGAGTTAGGTTTTGGTGGAATTTTTGGTGGGCATTTTGAGGACTGGGGCATAATAGGTAGAAGAAGGTACCACCTTATAGGAAGGTGCCATTTTGTAACAGATCCTGCCTAATAGTAAGAGATTAACAACAACTACCAGTAAAATAGACCACTCATAGCAACATGCTATAATAAAACTCATTTAAAAGTGATGAATTACTTATTTCTGGAATTTCCCATTTAATATTTTCAGACCACTGTTGATGGCTAATAAATACAACCTTGAAAATTGAAACTGCAGAGAAGAAAGGATTACTATATATCACACACACACACACACACGTATATATATGTGAATGTGTATTTGATGTGGGGCTGAATAAGAAAAGAGATCATTCTTCCATTGTGGGCAAAAGCTTTACTGCATTTGAATCTGTTCTCCTGGAGTTATTTTTATTGCTTAATCATCTTTATCAAGGTCATTAAGTGGTAGAAATGCTACCAAAAGAGGTAACGATGGTATTCTATGATGGAACAGTTCACCAGGACCATAACTGATGGCTCTTTCTGCTCTCTCCAGGGCAGGGTGGAGGAGTTGGTGAACAAAAGCAACAGTTTCCTAGAACAATGAGGGGCTTCTCTGTGACCTGCAGCTCAGCCAGCAACATGAGGCTCTAAGCACCTTGCTAAAACCCATGCTGGAAATTATCTCTAGCCATATCCATGTCGCTGTCATCACACAGGGCAACTCACTGTTCTTCCATTTTAGTATTACAAAATATTGTTTCCAATGAGCAAAACCAAATAGCATTTACATTTTTAACTGAAGAATGACTCCAGTGAACTTACAAATTTCTAAAAACATGGAGAACTGAGTTTGATTTTTGAGGCTACTTTTACCTGGGATTACTAAACCCTCTCTTGGCTGCAAACTCCATGGGGGCCTGCCTATCCTGACCTCATGCCTAGCACAAAGTGGACCTGCAAGAGGCATTGCTGTGGACTGACTGACACACTAAATTACAAATAGAAACTTCCTTGTGGGTGGGGATTAAGTTTAGCAAGTACAAAGACAAGTCAGATGAAGATATAAATGTATTGGGCCGGGCGTGATGGCGCACACCTGTAACCCCAGTGGCTCGGGAGGCGGAGGCGGGAGGATCGCAAGTTCGAGACCAGAGGCAGTCTGAGTAACTTAGCAAGACCCTGTCTCAAAAAGTAAAAAAATGGACTGAGGTGCAGCTCAGTGGTCCAGCACTTGCAGAGCATGCAGGCATGAGGCCCTGGGTTCAACCCCAGTAAAAAAATTAAAAAAATAAAAAATAAAAAATAAAGATATAAATGTATTTTTATCTGTGTCTCCTACAGATTTCCCACCCTTTGTTTCCTTTTGAATGACTTTCAAGGCATATTTTAAATTCTGTTCTGAGTTCAAGTTTCATTTTAATTGTAGAAAAAGTAAGAAAGTTTCACTATTGAAGAAGTAAGCACAGAATTCTATTTTTGTAGGACCTCCTAAAATGTTTGTAGTTTCCTTCATATTTTCTGTTTATGTCTTTAATCTATATCTGTTCATATAATTGAGATGATATATATATAATTTCATATTCTGCTTTTTAAATTTAATGTTAAGTCTGGCCTGCTGCCATAGCCCTGTGGTGTCCTATCCTGTCAGATCTCAGAAGCTAAGCAGGGTCAGGCCTCGTTAGTACTTGGATGGGAGACGGCTTGGGAACAACAAATATTGTAGGCTTAGGAAAAGGACCTGGCAACCCACTCCCCAAAAACAATCAGCCATTGAAAACCCTATAAGTAGTGGAGAAGCACTGACAATAGTGTTTCTCCTGTTTTACATAGGATCACTATGAGTTGGATACTGACTTGACGGCACCTAACAGCAACAACAATAACAACATATCATTAATATGTATTTTTAAATATAATTTTAATGGCTATATTGTTTTCTATCATGGATATACCCCATAATCCAGTTAAATTCATTTCTCTATTGTTTAACATTTAAATCATTTGGAATATATTATATTTATGATTATTATTACATATCACATTTGTACATGTTTATGATTTTTTAATAGTTTCCTAAAAATAGACTTTATTTTAAAAGGCTTTTGAAGCTGTGCGCAGCGGCAAACACATGTAATTCTAGCAACTTGGGAGGCTGAGGCAGGAGGATCATGAGTTTGATGCCAGAGACAGCCTGCATAATTTAGCCAGACCCTGTCTCAAAATAAAAATAAAAAATAAAAATAAAAGGTTGAGCTGGGCACAATGGCACATGCCTGTAATCCCAGCAACTCGGGAAGCAGAAGCAGGAAGATCACAAGTTCCAGACCAGAGGCTGTCTGAGTAATTTAGCAAGACCCGGTCTCAATAAGTAAAAAAAAAAAAAAAAAGGCTGGGGGTGCAGCTCAGTGGTATAGCACTTGCAGAGCATGCAAGTGCAAAGCCCTAGGTTCAATCCCCAGTACCAGAGGGGAAAAAAAAAAACAGGGTTGAATATGTGACTTCCAACAGTGCATGAGACTGCTATAGTAGCAGCTACTTTTTAAAAAAATGTTGTATTACATGCCACACATCATGTTGAATGCTTTATGTGTGTTGTTTCATTCAACTTTGTCCACAGAAATGTGAAGTTGATATTTTATACCCATTTTACGAAGAGGAACTGAGGCAGAAACAAATTTCTTCCAAGGTCATATAACCAGGTAAGGACCTGGATGGTCTACCTCCAGGTCCTGGAGGAGCTTTTGCCAGCACTGAAAGGTACAACTATATATACAGTGTTTTAATTTTCTTTGCTAATTTGATAGAAGAAAAATGGTATCCCATGATTGTTTTTAAGCTCATTATTTTAATCTTAGTTATTTTCCATCCTTTCCTAGCCAGTTGTATCTCTTCCAGTGTGAGTCATCTCTTTCTATCACGTGCTATTGAGTGACTCTTATTATATAAATTTGTTAGATATTAAAAACAGTTATTCTTTGCACCTAGGGGTGGCTAAATGTTATTCATGTTTTACATTTAATTGTACCAATGTTTTTGAACATAGGGGATTCCTTCCTGTGCAGTCAAATATACTAATATTTCCCTCCATGGTTCCTTTTCATCACTTTCATGTTCAGAGAGTCTCTCCATATCTAGCGATCAAATCAATATTAACTTGAATTCGTTTCAAAAACTCTGCCCTTTCCTCGTGTTCCTCCGGCCATCTGGTTTACCTAGAACATCTGGCTGTTGGCTGTGAACTTCTATTTGTCTGAGACTGTACTGTTATAATCAAAGTGGAAACAAATATTTTCTGATATTTCTGGTACTCTGAAAATACAAATCATAGAAATTTACAGAAGCCACTTTCTTCTCCTTCCCCCTCAACCCCCTAACAAAAGAGAACACAAAGGAAGCATAGATAGACCTTGTTCATGACAAAGGGTCCAGAGGATTGGGTCTGGGTCCTGGAGTTTCTTTGGGTGTAGCAAACACAAGCCAACTGTTTCTGGCACCACAATTCACTTGGGTTGGGTCTTCCAATTAGGAGCCAAGAGAGTTATTCATAACGTGTTACCTTTGAATTCTTCACCCTAAAAGGAAGCACAGAGATATCTGCCTCCCATGCTACATTGTAGCACAGTAGCCTGTTTACAAACCTCTGCATTATCTCATTCTCTGGTAACAAAACCTCCAAATACCATATTGGGCTCCTTTCATCTTGTCAATGCTATTTGCTGATAACTCTTCACATAAAAATTTTGAGATATACAACTTTTTTTATTATACTAATTTGTAATCTATGTAAAAAGAAGCGTAACCATGTTTTAGGGAGATAGTACAAAGCTGCTCCATCTGTCCTATAATCTAAGTCTGAAATTATTTACATGTAATTTTCAGGGATTTATTAATTAATTGTCAGCTAAAGTAAGACTAATGTTGAAAAGGGTTGATTTGCTCTTGCTTATTAAACTAGTCTGTAAATGCTAGGAAAAGACAACGTACAATTATAAACAAGACACAAGCAACCATGGTAACATCCATTTTTTAAAAACAATTGTAAATCCCCAAACTAATTAATATTCATACATAGTCATAATGTTGACTATTTTGTATAAGCTATTCCAATAGTCCCTGTTACCTTTTTGAAGAAATTAATGTCTAGGTAACAGTGAAATTAATTATATTAACTTTAGACTAATTATAAGATTCTTGATTGTATTGGTTTTAGACTTCAAAATCCTGCAGCTATCATGATCTAATTTTATACAATTTATGTTGCAAGTAATTTATCAAGAAACAGTTAATAAAGTTACACAATGATTTATAATGTGTTATGGGATATTGAGCAATTGCTATGTAAAAATAATAACTATAATGGAAGTCAAAAGGACTGTACAATTATAATGAACAGTCACTTTCTTCTTCCAACTGCTTTTCATACTACAAGACTAGAAGATATTTTAAAAATTATCTGGATCAGCATTGAAAATACATCCAAAAAACTGAATGGCATAAGCAATTCTCTGCCAGAATTCTCTGATCAGTGATAATTATTCATGACAATAGCTAATATTTATTGAGCACTATGTGCCTAAGAGTTCCTCATCTATTGGCATTTATTTCACAGATGCCATTGTTATCTCCTCATTACAGATTAAAAAAATTGAATGTAAAGCAGTCAATTAACATACTCAAAATCAACATTCTGGTAAGGGATGAGGTAGGGACTTAAATTGACCTATCTGAATTCAGGACCTGAGCTCTTAACTCCTATTGGATAAATAAATGTCAACCACATTTTGCTAACAACCCTACATATACAGCTGTTAATAAGATTGATGCTTTTATTCTTCCTAACCTTTGTTCAATCAACAGAGTGTTCAAAATATCTGTGGGATTTGGTCCTACAAAAAGGTGCCAGGAGTATCTGTTTTAACCCAAAACCATCTATTTTAGGTAACTAAGGTTATTGGAAGATCTCTTATTTTTGAAAACCTCTCTTTCTGAGGAAGCTATCACTTTTCGCACAGAAAATATGTTTTGTAGGAAGAATACAACCCAGCCTGCGATGGTATTTACTGGTACCCTTCTTTTTTGTAAAGTACAAAGGGCCTATGCTTCGCCTATTCCTCATAGGCATTTATAATGCTTCTTTAAGAAATTACTGACCAGAATTCCAAATCTTATGCATGCATCTGCCTTTTTGATGTCTTTTCTCCCTTATCACAAAAATGTTGCCAGTGTCTTGATTGTATTAATGTTCTGTATTATGTAAGATATTTTCATTGAGGGAAGCTGATTGATGGGACTATGGAACCTCACTGTACTATTTTTGAAATGTTTCATCAGCCTATAATTATTTGAAAATAAAAAGTTTTCGGGTATCATCAAATTTCATCTTGCCACAGAAAATGGACTTCCAATTTTTGCATATGGGTGACTTACAACCAACCAAGTTTCCTCTTGGGAAATTCACCATCAATTTGAACAAGCATTGTGTTAGTCAAACTTTTTGTCACTATGACAAATACCTGATCCAAGCAGTTTAAAAAGAGGAAAGGTTTATTTGGGATCCCAGTTTCAGAGGTCTCAGTCCAGTGTGGGTTGGCTGCATCTATTTTGGTCTGAGATAAGCCATAAAGTTGTGGCAGAAGGGCAGGGATGAACAGGTCTGCTCACCTCACAGAGGCCAGAAGCACCGAGAGAAAGAATACCTGTCTCGAGGGCTTCCTTGTTTTCCTCCCTTTATTCCATTTGGGCACCAACCCTATGGGATGGCTTGACCCCAACTCTGGGCAGGTCTCCCCAATTAGTTAATCCTCTCTGTAAATGCCCTCACTGATACACCAGAAGTGTCTTTTACTAATCTCTTACACATCTGTCAAGTCAATCAAGTAGACAATCAAGATATAAACCATTAACCATCACATCACCAGAGATAGGTACTATTTGTTATACCCAAGGAGCAATGGACCACATCCCTTAACCTGTGTGAGAGGCTCAACCCCTTGCCTTCATCCAGGCTGCCACCAAAAAACCTCATTAAAAATGAAAGTCAAGCCTGGCACAGTGGCACCTGCCTGTTATCCCAGTGACTTGGGTGGCAGAGGCAGAAAGACCACAAACTCAAGACGAGAGGTAGCCTGTGTAACTTAGTGAGACCCTGACTCAACAAATGGCTGCTGGTGCCCAGTGGTAGGGCAATTACAAAGTATATGCAAGGCCCTCACTTCAACCCCCATTACCACAATAAAAAAAAAATCACATCAAACTGTTGAAACTCCCAAATGCTTCTGGTGGCAATGAATCCACTAAACAAGACAAACTTGCCAAGTGAAAAGATGAGGCCTTCACTAGGCATGGAGACATTAGCGTGCTCTTTATCTGGCTGCTGCTGTGGATACTTACTGATAGGTGTCAGTGCTAGATCCCGACAAGGACAGATCACAGAAATGCTGGGTTCCAGGAGTGAAGCATATATAGACAGGAAAGCAAAGCAACCTGGGGCTGCTGAGCCAGGCCAGCCCTGAGCACATCCTCACATGTGCACAGATGCCTTTTCCTGAGGCAGGATGGCCACCAAAGAACTCCCCTCTCTCAGTAACACAACTCACCACGCTACTAGGAACCAGTCCTGAAATCAGACACTGATTTGAAGCACTGGTCAATATACAAGGAAAAGTCTTAAAGATTACATCTGAAGGCACCTCCCTGAAATGCCATCTTCTCATTTTTCCCATGGAAGAGTGGAAGGAAACTCACAGGACTCAGTTGCTTTGCCTCATTAACAAGGATGATTGGAAGTTTCCAGAAGCCACTTCAATGTGAATTGACTAGAAATGCTGTGCCAAATAAAGATGTTTGTCCCCAGTCACTATTAGAAAGAATCTGGTAAAGGTAGTATGAGGAGAAAGGCTGAAACTCATAGCATGATTTTGGATATGGAAAATGATCTGCTAACAGAATTTGTGAAGAAAAACAGAAGTAGAGAAAATACAAGGTGCTCTTGCATGAGCCATTTCATAGACTGCCCCCAAAGGGGCCATTTGTCTTCTACTGTCAGCCTCCCCAAAGCCCTGTTGGTGACACTGGAAACAGATAGCTAAATAAGCTGAAGTTTTTTGGTCTGTAGAATGGTGAATCAAAGGGGCAGAAGTTTTATCTCATGCCTCTAAAGATCATTTATAACGTGGCTAAGTGGCCTAGAATAAAACCACAGTCAAGATGATTCATGCAGGAAACCCACTCTGGTGAGACAGAAATGAAAATTCCCATTAAATCAATCAGTTCAATGCACAGGCGAATCTGAGTGAGCCAGCTCAGTGGGTTCGCAGGCACAAGGAAGCCTGAGTGCAATTATTCTTGGAAAATGAGGAAATGCACTCCACCAAAGTGAGGCTGCTGCCCCCAGTTCTGAGGCAGGGGTCCGGCTGACAGGATGAACAGCCAGTGGCCTGCCAAGCAGGCATCTGGGACTCTATTCCCAGATGGCAGCCTGCCTGCAATCTATTCAATTACTGTAAGTTCCTTGCCAGGAGGTTTTTACCAGTTCTACTATTTATGAAGACAATTGGACCTAGTTCAAAAACCACCTTTGCAATTTGCCATTAAAGGGGCTGACTGAGCTGGGCATATCTGCTGCCCAATGGCATTCAAATTCGTGTGTAGAGTTGCCTTATTTTCTCTTGGTTGTGATCTCCTGCAAAAGGTGTAATCTCCTGTTGCCTACTCATCTTGCCACAAATGCAAACATATTAGGAAATGATGCAAGTACAGGAGCAGGCTCAGGGAACAATGCCCATAGGCCCATTATTTTGCACATGATCTGTTTTTCATAACAGTAATGTCCTCTCGGATGCTTTCTTTTTCTTTAGCTTCCACCATACTTCTTTACTTTTTTCTTCTAGTATCTGCAAGTTCTCACTCTATAAGCCAAAAGTTGGCTTCTAGGTATTTGTAATAATAAGGTGAATGCTTTTAAGCCCAAATCCTCACATCTTATCTCTTTTCAGAGAAAAGTAGACCCATGTTGCATCAAAACATTCTAAATTTTATTATAAATTAATCAAAACTCTAGAAGCCTCTGATGTGGGTTTTTCTTTTTCTATGGTTCCTTCCTTTGCAATAGCCTTTACTTCTACAGTAATATTGCAGTTTAAAACAGCTATTCAAACATAAACAACAATCTCCAATGCTACTGGAAACAAGCTGGTGGACAAGCAGGAAATCTGGACTAGAAAGAGCCATTAACTATGTACAGATCAGTGTGGGGCTCACCATAAATCATCCATCCTCATATGTTTCTTTACTGAAAGCTCACAGTTGTCATTGTGAGTTGTTCTAAAGGGTGGTCCAAGCAGGATTCCCAGAACTATGATAGCTGTAGAAATCTCAACCATGACAGGTTCAGCAAACATAAAGCCTTGCTGAAGTAAAGCCTCTTCCCTGAAAATAAGCAAAAGATATTGACTTATTATACTTTTAACAGAAGAGCAATGGAGGCAATGGCAAAGCTATTTATTGAAAAAGCATTTGAATACTAAATTTGCATACAAATTTTTGGCTTGATTCAAAAAATAATTCAAGCTAATAAGCTGTACTTAATACTATACTATAATAAGCTAATAGGAATACTTCAGGATGCACTGCAAACATCAGCAATAAAGAAGGCTTATTTTATGATTTTAAAAAAATCTGGGCCGTGCATGGTGGCACACACCTATAATCTCAGCGACTCGGGAGGCAGAGGCAGGAGGATCACAAGTTGGAGACCAGAGACAGTCTGTGTAATTTAGCAAGACTCTGTCTCAAAAAAAAAAAAAAAAAGGCTGAGGGTGCAGCTCAGTGGTACAGCACTTGCAAAGCATGCAAGGTCCTGGGTTCAACTCCCAGTACCCCCCCCCAAAAAAAATTTCCAATAGCCAGGCTTAGTAGCACATGCCTGTAATCCTAGTGATTCAGGAGGTTGGGGCAAGATGATTGCAAGTCTGAGGCCAGAGGTAGCCCATGTAACTTAGTAAGACTCTAACTCAAAAAAATATGGAAACAACCAAGGTGCCCACAACAGAAGAATGGACAAAAAATTATGGTACATAGACACAACGGAATACTACTCAGCAATAAAAAATGAAATAATGTCATTTGTAGCAACATGGATGGAACTGAAGATCATCACCTTAAGAGAAAAAAAAAAAGCCCAAAAAGAACAATACCATATGTTCTCACTGATATGTGGGAGTTGAATCTTACTTAAAGGAACAAAGTATCCTGTACATAAATTGATATATAAAAAATTCACAATTAAAATTAGCGAGGAAGGGAATATATAAAGAGTAGAGAGAAGGAGGGAGGAAACTAACAGAGTGAAGTGAAGATTTCAGAAGGTAGAATGTGGAGGAAAAACAATGTAGGGGGATAAAGGAGGGGAGAATTATCTCAATGTAAATAATGCAACTTCATAAGCACATAGGAAAAAGAAGGGAATATAACCCAAATATGCATTTGAATTTTACTATATATAAGCCTATACTATATATATATATAAAAGCCTTTACTATATATATAAGCCTCCATAAACCTTGTGGGTTGATGAAAGTATAGCCAGAAGTGATGTAATGGATGCATAATGGAAAAAGCCAATGCTGTATTATTCTGTACCCCACTATCATTTACTGATAAAGGGAGAAAAATAAAGTATAAAATAAAATAAAATAAAATAAAATGGACTGGGGATGCATCCCAGTGTTAGAGCACTTGCAAAGTATGTGTGAGGTCCTGGGTTCAAACTCTCAGTACCAAAAATAAAATCTAGTAGATACAGCAAGAACAGTAAATTTATCTGGCCATGCAAATCTTTGGAGCGTGAAGACTTTGAATTCATCATGTAACCCTGGTTCCTATTGGATTCTTTCTGTTTCTTATCTCAAGACAATATTTTATTTTGTTTCCCTTTTAAAGATTAGGGGAAAGGATGTTCTTTAAGTAATGGCTGTTGTTCAGCAAACTGCGTGGGAAGAATTAATGTAATGAAGAGTTTCTATTTAGAACATAAGCTAGATGAGGAGAGGACAATTGGAGCCTCCACCAGCCTGGCTGGTGTTTGACAGCCAGAGAAGCAGCTGGAAATGTGAGTGCCAGTTTTGAAAGATGGATGCTTAGGAAAAGGGCAGTGAAACAGGAAAGGTGGGAGGCTGCATGGAGCAGGCCAGGATAATGTGGCAAAACAGAGCCATCTCATGCATGGCAAAGCTTTTAAAGAACTTTTTTTTTCACTTCAAAGTTTGCTATTCTCTCTGGTGACAAGCTGTCCCATAAACAGCATGGATGGTTTGCTTTTTTTTCCTTTCTGCCCAAATCAATTCTAATGACAATTTTTAAATTTTAGTTTATGTGTAAAGGATGTTCCCATCAGACTTGGGTCAAATTGTGTTTGTGTCTTTTGCATATAACAGCTTTAGGGAGTCTATTGATTCTTCTCCTCCTTCTCCTTCTCCTTCTCCTTCTCCTTCTCCTTCTCCTTCTCCTTCTCCTTCTTCTTCTTCTTCTTCTTCTTCTTCTTCTTCTTCTTCCTTGTCTTTTTTAGTGATTGCTCTCAAACCACCTTAAAAACAAAGTATGTATTTACAAAACGAACAGAACACTATAGCTTGGAAAATTCCTTTGGCACACATGGGAGTGTTCAGCCACAAATGCTCCTGGCGTGAAAGCTGAACCAAATAAAACTTGACAGCAAGACAAAATATTTTATAGGCAAAGCAACATTTTATAATAATGGAATAATAAATGCAGAAGGGAATATGAACTAAAGCTGAAATACCATATTAAATCCTTTGGATGCTAAAAGGAGGTGAATCTCAACTAGACTTCTCCTGTTTTTATTACACTAATAATTATGTCAATGACTGAAGCACTCTTAAGACTGGAGAACCCCCATATTTCTAATCATACTGTCACAATCTCCAATTACCTGTCTATCTGAGATCTAGATGATGACTTGGTAGCAGGCTAAAGTGAATGGATGCAGAAAGAAAGTGATAGAAAATTGGTAGGGCCACTTTATCAAGCACTTGAATTTGGAGACAAGTCAGGCAACGTTTTAAATCACCCTGATAAACACAATCCACCCAAAACACATCTACAACTTGACATTAAATCTGATTACAAATGGAATTAATAAAGACCAAGAAAGTTTACTTGCCTACCTACATCTTCCACTCCACTCCAGTCAGCCACCACAGTTGATTTGGGCCACCTTTAGAAAATCACCAGGGGTCTAGCCATAATAGTTTTATTCCTTTGTTGTTGTTGTTAGGTGCCATCAAGGCGACCCTCATAGGGTGTTCAATGGCAGATTGTTTCAGGATTGCCTTGGGAATGGGTTGCCACATCCTTCTCCCATTTTGCGGTGCTGGGAATCGAACTCAGGACCTCAGAGACTGCAGAGCAGCACTCTACCAACTGAGCTAAATCCCAGCCCCCTTTATTCCTTAGAATGACTATAATGAGGATTAAAAGCACTGATGTTTAACTCTAGGAAAGGAGAAATAGAAGTCTGGCCTTAACAGAATGAATCAGATGAGGACAAAGGAAGGCCAGGCTTATAAGGAGAAGAAAACTGATGTGTGTATCACCCCAACACTCCACCCCCCACCTCAGCCCCCTATGCCAGGAGGCAGCTTGTTTGCCTTTCTGCAAGCTCAAGTCAAAAGCTCTTAGGGTTCACAGTAGCTTACTGGCTAAAAAGAGCCCATGGGTAATATAGCACAACTGGTTCCTCCAGGTTGGGCAGAGGCTGGACATGGTGATTGTTATCTTGGCCATCTTGATACAAAACACCTGGAATGACTTCAGGGGACCTTGGCCCCATACCCTTGGCAACAAAATAAGCAAAACTATACAACATGGCTAGGCCTACTTCTATATAAATGGGGCTATGAACATGCCCTCTTAGAGGAAGAGTGGAAGGAGGGTCACAAAGCCCTCATGGGACCCCCACAAGACTCTCCTCTGAGATACCAGTCACCATCCCCTCCCACTCCAGCTGCAGGTGATGCCAGGTTATATAAGAAACAAAGGACTGGCTGAGGGTGGAACTTGACAGGGGTGCAGCTCACGTGGTATATCTTGTCAGGGATTTCTCAGAAGGAATTCTTCTCCTTGGTGGAGCTCCACATAAAGGCTTTCTGTCAGTTGCACACACCCCATAAGATACCCCCAAAACTCATGGTTCTAAGAGTTTAATGTGAACCATCCTTTGGTCTGTGTTCCCTTTGCCTTTCACGCAACATTCACTTCCATCACTCAGACACAGACATTTTCCCAAAAGAATGGCCATGGTATTATACAGAAGAACCAAGCAACAGGAAACACACAACCATCAAATCAATAGATGAAAAATGACTTAGAGAAGTCTTAATTATTCATTCATCTGATATATATTGTTGTTGTTGTTAGGTGCCATCAAGTCATGAACAACTCATAGTGACCCTTATAGTGTTTTCAATGGCTGATTGTTTCAGGATTGCCTTGGGAGTGGATTGCCATGGCCTTCTCCCATGTTTGTGGTGCTGGGAATTGAACTCAGGACCTCAGAGACTGCAGAGCGGCACTCTACCAACTGAGCTAAATCCCAGCCCCTGATGTATATTGCTGCTTATTTTATCTGAAGTCATAGATGAGGTACTAAAGGAAAATTAGGAATGACCTAAGCATCCCATCTCTGGACATTCAGTTCATTATGTCTATGGTGCAGGCTGCAAAAAGGTAAATTTTTTAAACTCCTGAGACGAAAGTAAGCAAATTTGGAACTTGTTGATCTAAAATGGTGATTTTCAATTTCAGTGTTGACTGGTAGGTCAGAGAGAGTACAGGACAATGCAACTAGAACAGATGGATAGAGAGTCGGTAGTAACTCCGATCTCCATGCCTGTAGGACGGCCGCTCATGTCTACAGTGGGTTCCTGGGGAAAAGACTTAAAACTTTTGATCCAAACACTATGTTACTGCTTAGAAACTATGACACTATAAGCAAGTCACCAAACTCCTCAAAAGGTAATGACACCTCCTTGCACAATTGCAAAATGCTCTAAATATGATCATAACAAACCCTCTGCCCAAGGCCTAGTCCAGCATGTCTGCTATGTGAGGCTCAGTTCCTACTCTTCCTCCCTCTCATTTGGCACACTCTCTTTTTTCCCTTTTTGCTTTTTAAAATTATTTCCATTCTCAGCAATTCGGTCCCAGCCCACATTGTCCACAAAGGCTCCTTGGCACACCGTCACCCCCACCATCCAGGCTCACTGACCTCCCTCCTCTGCACTCCAAATGCCCCTGTATTCAGGATCACATGAACTGATCATTGTTGTCCACTTATTGCATGAAAATGGCATGAAAGTCATCTCAGGAGTTGAAGAAAATTACCCAGATGATGTTTTCTTACACAGAGGTGCAAAAGAATTACTTGTTGGTTAATCAAAAGTACCTGGTGAGCAGCTTCCATAAAAGGCATCTATCTAAATAGAGTGAAGAAGGCTTTCCTTCAGAACAATGCAGAAGAGACTGCCACAGCCTCTGGTATTAGTATTCTGAAATAATCATCAGCATGCCAGTCTCCTTCCACACCCACTCACTTATTTTTTTCTGAGAAAAAAATGCAAAACCTGCATTTCTAAAGTGAACCAAATCTTTCTTTAAGCACAGAGTGAAGGGCACTGTCTGTGTTTAGCATCCCAATGTAAAGATTATGCATTAGGCTTACTCTGGGGCAAAGTCTTAAATTTTTGTACTAAAACACAAAAGAATGTCTAAGTAGAATGTTATCTCACTCTTCCTTCCCATGGTGACTTTTTTTTATCATCTATATTGCCTTCTTGCTGAAATATACCTATAAAAATAATTGAGAAACGTCAGATGTGCATAAAACTTGAAAGGTGGATGAGGAGAAGAGGTGAATTGCGGGGACATCTGTGCCAGCATACACATAAGCATATTGAAAAGAGGTAGCTGTGTGTGTGTGTGTGTGTGTGTGTGTGTGTGTGTCCGTATGCCTGTGGAGGAAGCAGATTTTATTAAAAATTAGGGAACAAAAGCTGGGTTATGTAAGCAAAACTGAAATGGCTTGTATAACAGGAATGGAAACAAGGTATGAATATTCATGAGTAAAATAGAAGAAATGTTCATTTGTAGGGAGAAAGTAGAGATGGAATTCTGGATATTGTTTGACCAGAATATTATCCAGGAGGCATTATGCAGATCACATAACATGTCATAAAAACACAAAATTAACTAAACTTATTGTCTAAATTTTCCCATTCTTCAACCCATCAGCAGTCACTTTATTAGTATTTCCACATGTCAGACAATTTGTCTTAAACAAATTTGATTGTTTCGTCTCTCAAGACCTAAAAGTGAAAAGAAAGAAATAACAAAAATATAAATCATATATAGTCTGAGTCTGAGGGTACAAACCTATAATCCCAGCACTTCAGAGGCTGAGGCAAGAGGATCACAAGTTTGAGGCCAGCTTAGGCTACATAGCAAGAACTACCCAAAAAACAAATAAAGAAACAAAAACATAAGGAGTAAATCTTATGACCTTGGATTTGGCAAGGGATTCTTACTACATAATACTAAAAGTACAAGCAGTGAAAGAAAAGTGTAGAGAAGTTGGACTTTATCAAAATTTTAAAAGTTTTTGTGTTCAAAATACAGACCCAATAAAGGGAAAGTAACCTATAGAATGGGAGAAAATATTTGAAAATCATGTATCTTACAGAGTTATCACATCTTGAATACACAAAGAACCTTACAACTCAGTATTATTGTTGTTGTTGTTAGGTGCCGTCGAGTCGGTATCCGACTCATAGCGACCCTCTGTACAACAGGGGAAACACTATTGTCAGTGCTTCTCTGCTGTTCATAGGGTTTTCAATGGCAGATTGATTTTTGGGAGGGGTTTGCCAGGTCCTTCTCCCAAGCCTACAGCTTCTGGTGTTCCCAGGCGGTCTCCCATCCAGGT
>VMDO01035927.1:0-15604 GCA_007922755.1 Pedetes capensis
GTGTTTCATTTTCCCTTTCCATGGCCTCACTGGATATCCCCTGAAATGAAATGGTATAAATGTAAAAGATAATTCACTGGGGCTGATAAAGTGAACATTGTTAGAGAGGAGTTAGAATGAAAACATACACTTATCAGAATGCTCTCTGCATTTATTTATTATAGGTTGATAGAGCCCATTTGGGAAGCAAAGAAGGGATAGAAGAATACAATTACCTCAGTTTATTGACTCTTTAGAAAGAAAAGATGTGGCAAAAAAGGAAGCCACTCTAAGTATGTGCTAAATTTATATAAAAACTACTTAATGTGCTAGAAAAATCCTGAGTCTAACACACAGATATAAGGTCAAGGAAAAAGACCTTTATAAATCCAGGACTACAGGATGAGTTCAAAGCCATTTTTAGGACCTTATACATTATTTATCAGGCAATAGTCATGCACTAAAGCCTTTCAAACAGAGAGTGTCACATTATCTCTCTTTTAAACATTTCTTTTTATAGAAAGTAGGTTGTAAGGAGGGGAAACTAATGTCAAAAATACTAAACATCGGTGGCACATGCCTGTAATCCCAACGGCATGGGAGGCGGAGACAGGAGGATTGCAAGTTCAAGACCAGAGGCAGTCTGTGTAACTTAGTGAGACCTGTCTCAAAAAGCAACAACAACAAAAAAAAGGGCTGGGGATGCAGCTCAGTGGTCCAGCACTTGCAGAGGATGCAGGCGCAAGGCCCTGGGTTCAACCCCCAGTACCACCAAAAAAAAAATACTAAACATGAAATCATTTCCATTGCCCAGGTATCTTAAAAGCAGATTACATATCATTTTCTAGGAATTTGAATTTTAATGTATTTAATTATATTTAATTTTAATTTTAATTTCCAGGTATTTACATACTTGCAAAGAGCATAGTCCTTATGTGATAATACACTAAGATTGGTGAGGAAGACCAAAAAATGAATTCAAAGCATTCAGGGTGTAGGGTAAATTGGACTCTATGACACATTAGATGTGAAGGAGGCGGTCATGGAAAGATAGTAGAGTGACATGGTAACCCTAAAATGAGATGGAGAACTCAAGTTCTTTTACAGATATATGGAAGGCACATTCTCTGAAATCCCATGTGTTATAGTACTACAATTCTATCATTACCACAATAATGCTGTAGACTTAACAGGGTATTTAAAGATATAGGTACACATGCGTTATGCCTTGAAGTTTCCTAAAGGTAAAAGAGGAAGGAAGAGGAATGAAACTTCAGAAATTTGAGAAAGCAGGTTATAAAGTGTATCCATGCAATTTATTGCATGGGCAAAGCTGAACCCCTTTATATCACATAAATGTTGGTGATAGACAGGAACCTCCTTCTACCTCTAGAGGTAGAAACTCACTTTCCCAACAATATTGTACCTAGAATGAGGGAATTAAACCTATTGAGCATAGATTTGGAATCTGGACAAGGGAAACAAATGGAAGAGGGACCAAAGTGAGTTTTGGAATTGTGTGCCAGGCAGGAATCTTTTATGAAATTACGATATTATGATCTTTATATATCTTCCATGGTTGACAACGCAACTGACATTGTGTGGTGTGGCAGCTGAAAGTACAAGAGTAGTAACTGAGCCTTCCTTGAACAGGTGTTGGGAATTGATTTTGCATGTTGACTGGCTGCCTCACTCCTTCTGTTCCTGCCCATTTTTATAACTTATGCCTCATAATCTTTGTATGTTATAACCAATATCACCCAATAAAATCATATTCTGTTGCAATCCCAGGAATCCTGGTTCAAAAAAAAAAAAGAAAGAAAGAAAGAAACAGAGAAAATGGAGAAACAAACATACAAAAAACAAAACAACAAAAGAAAGAGGCTAAGCAGAGTGAACAGACAAACAGGAGGAAAACTGAAATGTTGAGTGAAATGGACATAGAGACAGGAACTACACTTGAGGAGGATAGAATGAAGGGTAGTGTCAATTGCCAAAACAGAAGTTCTAGTGGAACAATGAGTGAACATAAATCACTGATTATGCAAATAAAGATATTTTGTGGCATTTATGAGAGTAATTTCTATTTGGTATAGAATTAAGATCAAAGTATCACAAGAAGGGAATAGGAAGCAAGTTATGCAAAAATAACTATGCATCAAGTGGCATAGAGAAAAGTGGGCATTTGTCTACTGCCACTCACAGTTGTTGTTGTTGTTAGGTGCCTTCGAGTTGGTATCCGACTCATAGCGACCCTCATAGGGTTTTCAATGGCTGAGTGCTTTGGGATTGCCTTGGGAGTGGATTGCCAGGCCCTTCTCCCATTTTTTGTGGTGCTGGGAATTGAACTCGGGGCCTCAGAGACTGCAGCGCAGCGTTCTACCCACTGAGCTAAAGTATGTTTTAATTTGTAAGATTTCTTAGTAAACATTTCAAGAGTAAAGAGAAGAGAGGAGGACAAGGAGAAGAGAAAGAGCACAATATATGTAGAAAGACAAAATTGAGGTGAGCTGGGAAACTAAAAGGAAGAAAAGCAGGAAGAGAATGAAAAGGATATACAGGGGTAAATGTAAGGTAAACAAATCAAAGAGGGAGAGAGCAATTGTCAGAGAAAGGCTGAGAAAAATTTAAAGGAAAGACTCAGGTGCTTGAGGGAAAATATATCAAGCCTGTTGTGTTGCTATCACAACTGGGGCTGTGGATGCCATCAACTGGGGTCCAATTCATAGTTACCTTATGTACAAGAGAACAAAACACTCCCCGACACTCTGACATGCACATTATCTTTTTTATGTTTAAGCCTAGTGTTGTAGTCACTGTGTCAATTTATCTAGTTGAGGGACTTCCCATTTTTCATTGACCTGCCTCTCTAGCAAACATGATATCCTTCTCCAGGGAAATTAAAAAATGTGAACTGTTTAGTGCTACTCAAAATCCAAAGTATAGTTTCCTACATAATTTGAGTATGAGAGAGAGATTTGATTGTAAATTTTACTTACCAGTGTATTGTTTGTAAGAACCCTAGCCCTGTACAAAAGTTTGTCCATATATAAAAGTTGTTTTATTTTTGTTATTATATTAACTAGAAATGACTTACACATGAAATTCTGTTGTTTTGGTAACATAAAAGTGAAAATGGCTGCAAAGGGTGGAAGAGAGATAAAAAGTTTTCATTGAGCCTTACAGGGTGGGTTCCTCACAGACATACTGTCAGAAACTGAAACTGCCAGATAGAATAAATGTCCAAACTCAAGGCTTAGAAAATTTCAGAGTGGACAGTTTGCCCCTAACCTGAACACTTCAAATGACTTATTTATGAGATTACCCTAATCTGTGCTCGTTCCCAAACAGCCTCTCTAGTTTAATCTTGCTTGTTTTCAAAGAATGTTGCAGCCACATTTATCCCTTCCTATTTTAATATTACAAAAAGCCTTCTCTTTTTCTTTCCAGTGGTATAATTCCTTAGTTTTTTTCACTAAACCTGTGTCTTATGATTTGCAAATCAACTGTGACCAAATAAAACTATATTTTCTTATATTTTAATATAGTTTTAAATTTTCTTGGTTTAAATTTTATTTTCAGCATTTTCATCTTCAACAATTTTACTCTAGTAGAATAATGAGCTGAAGTAAGCTATATAAATAACTCATAATTTCAGTGGTTAAATGTATTTTAATCTTGGATAGGCTTAGTTCTATGCAATCTCAAATCACAAAATAAATGAAAATTCTCAAATAATTGAATATCCTTACTCTCCAATTCTCAACTGAAAATTCTCATAAATGCTTGAAAAAGCAGTAGAAGTACATTATATATTTCCTGATGTGTGTGTGTGTGTGTGTGTGTGTGTGAGAGAGAGAGAGAGAGAGAGAGAGAGAGGGAGAGAGAGAGAAAGAGAGAGGAAATGAGACAGAGAAAAAGATATACAATTATGCCAGGCAAGTGAAAGTATGTTGTTGTTGTTGTTGTTGTTAGGTGCCTTCGAGTCGCTATCTGACTCATAGGGACCCTCATAGGGTTTTCAATGGCTGACTGTTTCAGGATTGCCTTGGGAGTGGATTGCCAGGTCCTTCTCCCATTAGAGGAGCTAATATTTGACTGGCACCATAAAAGTTTTAATCAGAATAAATATTTAACAGTGAGTCATTTTACCAGAATTGATCAAGAGGTATCCTATATAAGAAACATAATTTTATTTTAAACATAGTTTCAAACTAAAGTTTTGCTTTCCCCAAATTTATCTTATAAAATCATTATAGTAAGGTTAACAACACAATAAAACATCCTTAAAAGGAACAAATAAATCTTCAAGCTAACTATTTTGCTTTTCCAGTCATGAAAAATAAAATACACTGATAATTCACTTTTCCACTTGTCTGTTTAGGCATCTTAGAAACCAGTCTTAAATTATTGTAATGGAAATAGAAATTTCAACTTTCTACATAAAGAATTTCTCTTACCCATTCCTTGAAAGAAATTGTGAAGAAATTTAAAACTGTTAGGATTTATAATGCAAAAAAAATACAATTATTGCAGGAAATTAGAAAAATCTAAGCAGCAATTCTTGCATACTGATATATTTAGAAGGCTTCATTTCCTAAACTGAGGAGATGTGGTGTATATAAGTATGCCTTAAAAACAAGAGTCAAACAATTTTACAACCGTGTTTTTGTCAAAAGATGAAGGAGTGGGGAATTAAATTCCCCCAACAGAGCCTAAAGATTTCCTTTAGGACAGAGCAAAACTGTTCTACTGGGCATTGTAGCTTTGGACAATCTATGGAGAAATTCAAATTATTATGCAGGGTTATTCAGACTTTTGGATCATAATGAACAAGTCAATGTGGATATTTCTTTTTGAACAACCGATTTTACACTGTACACCTCCATTTTCCACCACAGGTGACAATTCTGACAGGTTAGGCAAACTTTAGTTTTCATATAGAATGTAACCTTCTGTGTACTTTGATTTGTATAGCTTTGTTTGAGATAATGAAATAAAATTATTTTATACAGACACTGTGTTGCCAGCTATTCAGGAGGAGGCTGGGATAGCAGGATGTCAGACTTGACGCTAGAAGCAGCATGGACAAGTTAGTGAGATCCTATCTCCAAAAAAAAAAAAAAAAAAATCTAAAAGGAGCTGGGGTGTGACACAGTGATAGAGAACTTGCTTAGCATATATGAGGCCCTGGGTTCAACACTCTAGTGCTGGGAAATTAATTAATTAATAAAAATAAATGATTTTTATAAGGCCAAAGATCTAGATGTTCTTCAAGAGACAACCACAGGTAAGATTGTCATCACACAAATTGTGGCTAGGATTCTGGACATACACCTAGCCCTACCAGTTTAAACTGAAATCTAATGAGAAATTGCAGTAGCGTAAGGTTAGGGGAGGAGCAAAGAAGAATAGTCACAAAGGTTGTCCATGGGAGGCAGCACAGAGCTCCACTTCCCAGACTCTGATGCCTACGAGTTTCATGGGGATCTTATTAAAATGTAGATTCAATTTCAAGTAGTTTATTTGTAAAAATGTGATGACCTGGACATTTGCTGAATACAAGTGATAATTAGAGTCTCAATCATTGAAGAAGCCAATACTTGGAATTTCCCTGCAAAGAGAGAAAAAGGGAGGAGCCACATGTGGCCAGGGAGGCAGCATAAATAAGATAGCACAGGGCTTACAGGCTAGATCAGAGACTATGTTCTTTCCCACAATTTAGAGGAAAAGTTTGAGGAATTTTTTAACATGATAACAACTTACTCAACATTTCCCTTAAGTATTAACAGAAGCACTTGTCAACGAGCATTCATTCATAAAACAAATCTTGATTTGCTTATTTGTGGCATTTAGACCTGATGTCTGAATAGTGATATATAGCTACCTACACAGTAAAAGTTTTGTTCATTTTATCTTAACCTCCACTGGTAAAAAAGGGAAAAGCAAAGTTATTGTAAAATGGAGAAATTTGTTTATTTAGTGATGACACAGACTATAGCCATATCCCACTGGCATTGGATTCCATCAGATCTCATAACCTAAGCAGTGCCAGCCCTGGTTACTACTTCCATGGGAGACCACCTGGGAATACTCAGTGCTGTAGGCATGAGAGAAGAACCCAGAAGCCCACTCCCAAAACAATCAGCCATTGAAAAACTCTATGAGTAGCAAAGCACTGACAATAGTGCCAGGCATGGCAGTGTTGGAGAGAGTTTTGCTCTGTAGTACAAAGGGTTGGTATGAGTCAGGCCCAATTCAATGACACCAATGACACAAAGGTCTTGAATGTTCTTTTCACTATTCTTTGGAATTTTTTTATTTGAATGGGATAATTTGAAAGATCTGTCTTCGATTTCTGATTTCTTTCTTCTGTTTGATCTAGTCAACAGAGGCTTTCAACTGTAGTTTTAATTTGACTTATGGTTCATATTTCCAAATTTTTTATAGTTCTTTCTCCAAATTTCAACCCTTTAACTGAATTTCTCATTCATATCTTATATTGTCTTTCTAATTTCCTTCAATAGTCTATTTGTATCATCTCAGAAACTTATTGAATACTTTCATAACCATTCTTTTGAATACTTTGTCATGGATTTCTTTTGAATGTGTTCATTAAGTTATGTTCTTTTGGAGGTATCATGTCACCTTGCTAGATAAAGGCATAGATATAGAAATAGAAATAGATATAGATAAACATTCATATATCTACTTGTCCTCTTATTTTGATGGTTGCTTTTTTTCATGTGTTTGTTGGTGGTGGTGCTGTTGAGTCAGGTCAGAGTCATAGCTACCCTATGTACAACAGAATGAAACACTACCCAACACTCTGCCATGCCTGGCACTATTGTCAGTGATTCTCTGCTATTAATAGGGTTTTTAATGGATGATCTTCTCTGGAGTGGGTTGCTGGGTCCTTCTCCCAAGCCTAAAGCACCCAGTATTCCCAGGTGGTCTCTCATCCAAGTAGTAACCAGGCCAGACCCTGCTTAGCTTCTAAGACCTGATGAGATCAGATGACAGAGTGGTATGTCTGTAGACTTGCATGTGGTAGGTCAGTTATATCTACTAGTTTCATAGGCTGGTCTCCATAGTGAAAGAAGTTCTTCTGAAAATGTTCTTTGGGTGTTGGTTTGTTTGCAACGTTGACTTTATTTCCAGGTGGGCACCATGATGCAGTCTCCTTATAGTAGTACTATTGCCAGACAAGGAGTGCTAGGAGGTGCAGCAGTGGCAGGTACTATTTCGACAGGGTGGCAGCAAGAACTAACTGGTTGTGTTCCTCTCTGCTGTTTTGATGGCAGTGTGTACTGTTGGCAGGACTGCAGCTGGAACCAGGTAAAGTTCCTCTGGGCCCACTTGGCCATGTGCACCTTGGGGTATGGTGATGGCTGACGTCACAAGTTTCTTGGGTCCCCTCGGCATGCTTAGGTGAGCAGAGCAGTGGGAGAAAATATGGTGTTTCCTTCCCACGCTATCAGTAACAGGCACATATGTAGGGCATGGTGGTAGGGTGGCAGGAACCACGTAAGTGGCTTCTTTCAGGAGTCCACACACAGTTGGCACACATTGGACTCAGGCAGAAAGCACAAATATCTTTGGTTCATTTCCCCTTCATGTCACAATACCTCTATAGATGCCCCTATGGTCCTGTAGCTCCCATGGATGGGCATATTCAGGGGACTCTGAAGCCAAGAGCAACCTGTATTTAGACAATGTCTAACTGTTCAAGGTGACTCCTGGCTACAGACTCAGTGGATTCACTGGGAAAGCCAATGTGAGATTCTTTCCCAGATCAGGGCTGCTGTGCAGATTTCAGGTTACTTATCTAAGTGGGCTGCAAGTTTGCAAAGATTGTGAAACTTTTCCAGCAAATAGGAGTTCTAGCACTTGCTCTGATAGTGTTTGTTGGATCTTTCCCTTTGACCCTTATCCCTCTAAACAGAAAGGAATTGTTCCCCCCAGCGTGGAGACAAGGTGGCAGATGCTGGAGTGTTTTATTTCCCTTCCTATGCTATTGTACTAAGTATCTAAATCTTACAGGGTTGTGTTCTTTCTCTTGCTGATTTCCAGTGTTCTCCCACTGCCACTTGGCTCAAAATGCAACAGTACTCATGTCCTTTAGTTCTTCTTTTTGGAGGAAGAGTTGAGTGTGGCTACCTCTGTTTAGCCATGTTGAATCTTCATTCTCATCATTCTTATTGGATACTGAAAACAAGTTTCCTACTCACATTTTAATTAGAACTTTTCTAGTTTCTGAGAAGAAACCAACTCAGCATTCAGTAAAAGATACTGTGTATCATCATTCCTTAGTGCCAATCTGACAGCATCAAAGACCAACACTGAGTCCTAAATGTATCACAAGTTGACAGGTGAACTGTCAGCTATGTTGTGGCTGATTGATTTCTTTGTCTGCTTACATCATGACAGGGCTTCTCTCTCTCTCTCTCTCTCTCTCTCTCTCTCTCTCTCTCTCTCTCTCTCTCTCTGGTTAAATACTCTGGATCTAGATTTGAATTTTCTAAGCACAAAGAATCTGTCAAACATGCCAACTGTGGCCTTACAGAATGCTTATTTCCAATCATAGTATTGCACCATGAGTATTGATTCTGATAAGGGAACGTTCTTCACAGAAAAAGAATGGTGGCTTCACAGAAAAAGAATTCTGGCAATGTACTCCATGCTCAAGGAATTAATTGGTTTTATTATGTTCCTTCCCACTATGAAACAGCTAATCTGACAGATTGTGTCATGGCCTTTTGAATACTCAGTTGCAGCAACAACTAGATGGCAATACGTTGCAGGGCTGAGGCAAGATTTCTATAAAGCTATAAGTTGTTAATCACCCTGTAATATTTAGTGCTATTTCTCTCACCCAAGATTCATAATTCCAAGAATTAAGGGGGGTGAAATGGAAGTGGCACCACCTGGTAATACCCCTAGTGATTTACTAACATAATTTTTCTTTTTGTACCCACAACCTTATGTTCTGCTGGCTAAAGGTCAGTTTATGATGAAGGAATACATGCAAGAAGACACATACCAATGATTTATTGATTTGAACTGGATTTGAACATTGGACTGGAATTTAAGTCTACCTTTTAGTCACAGAGGCTTCTAATCTCTCCACATGGATAGGCACATTAGGGAGATATTGTGCTTTCTGTGTTGATTGATCCTGCCTACCAAGAGCAAGTTGGACTACTACTTTATGTTGGAGGTAAAGAAGATTATATATGCAATATTGGAGATTGCTTCATGCATATCTTCATATTACCTTTCCTTGTGATTAAAGTAAGTGGAATTTTTAAATAATTTTATTCAGTCAGGAGTACTCATAACCCAGGTACCTTGGTAGCGAAGTTTTGGTTCACACCACTAGGCAAAGAACAATGAGTGATTGCTGCGCTTGAAAAAATGGAAAGAAACATAAAATGGGTAGTGGAAGAAGGTATAATAGCACTTCAACCTTAACACCAGTAAAATAAAGGAAGACTAATCATTATGAGTGGCCTGCAGCCATAGCCCTGTGGCATCCGATCCCGTCAGATCTCGGAAGCTAAGCAGGGCCTGGTTAGTACTTGGATGGGAGATTGCCTAGAAACACCAGGTGCTGTAGGCTTGGGAGATGGACCCAGCAACCCACTCCCAAAAATCAATCTGCCATTGAAAACCCTATGAACAGCAGAGAAGCACTGACAATAGTGTTTCCCCTGTTGTACAGAGGGTCGCTATGAGTCGGATACCAACTCGACGGCACCTAACAACAACAACAATCATTATGAGTATTTTCTTCTTAGTTTGATATGAATATACGGATGTATCTTTTTATCTACATTATTTTCTTTCCTCATTGCTTAACAAAAACATATTGATTTTATACCATAGTATTTAACTTAATTTTATGTCATAATGTTTAAATTACCAGATATCAGTAAGGAATAATCATCATGCAAGGGCCTTATTTCCTCTTCTGGAGGAGTTAGTGTGTTTTCAGTTGCATACACAATAGTTGTATCCTGTATACATAGAGCAAGGTAGCAATAAACCTGTTTGTGATCTAAATGTGTCTTCCACAAAATTCATATGGGAAATGGTGGTATTAGAAGATCAGCCCATGGTGAGTTGATACAGCATGATTATGCAGCACTTATTAATGGAAGCAATGACCTTATAAAATGAGTCCAAGATACCTTTTTTGCCTTTTCCTCTATATAAGGATAGGATAAGAAGGCAATAACTATGAGTAAGAAGGCCCTTACTAGATGTTATATCTACTTGTGCCTGGAATTTGTATTACCATCCACCTGGACAATTTGTTATAGGTGCCAAAAGTGTCTTAGAAACAAATTGATATCAGGAGAAGGGTACTACAGTAACAAACACTAAATTGTGGTTCTTCAAGCAAATAACTAAATATTTTGGAAGTTGGTAAAAGACTGGAAGAATTGTGAGGCACATACTAGAATAAGACTGCATTGCAATGAATGAGCCATTGAATATGATTCTTGTGAAAGCTGAGGGGAAAAGCTATAGGGTAAGCTTCAGTCCATTTAGAGAATGTTTACGTGGTTGTGAACAGAAAGTTGCTTGAAATATGGATGATAAAGTTCATTCTGGTAAGTTGCCAGACAGAAATGACAAACACAGTGCTGAAAACTGGAAGAAACATGATCCTTATTTTACTATACCAAAACCTTGGCTGATCCTTATTATACTATTAAAAAAACCTTGGTTTTTATATACTATACAAAAACCTTGGTTCATATCCTAATGTTTATGGAAGGTAGAACTTGTGAGCAATGAATTGGGATATTTGGTAGGGTAAATTTCTAAGCACAATGATTAAGGTACAATATGTTGTTGTTATTGTTGTTGTCATCGAGTCGGTATCCAACTCATAGTGACCCTACATACAACAGGCAAAACAATATTGTCAGTGCTTCTCTGCTGTTTATAGGGTTTTCAATGGCAGATTGATTTTTGGGAGTGGGTTGCCTGGTCTGTCTCCCAAGTTGCAATATATCTTCTTTCAAATGTGCATGGTAAATATGAGAAGAAAAATTTCAAGACAGAATGTTTAACCAAAAGCTTCTTTCTATTAAAGGTATGGAGCTGGGGGTTAGCTCAGTTGGTAGAGTGTTGCTCTGTGCACTCTGAGACCCTGGGTTCAATCCTCAGTGCCATAAAAAATGGGAGAAAGACCTGGCAGGCCATTCACAAAACTATCCTGAAACAATCAGCCATTGAAAGCCCTATGAATGGCAGAGAGACATTGATATAGTAGCAGGTTTGGCACAGTGTCAGAGAGTGTTTCATTCTGTTATACACAGGATCACTATGAGTTGGATCTGATTCGATGGCCACTAACAATAAACACTGATGAAGGTATAAGAAAGTGTGTTCAGTAGAGAACACTGGTGTGGCCAAGGGACCAACTCTTAAATCAAGTATTCAGTCATGTGAATAGTACCCAGAACCTACTTACTACGATAAAGGCATTTAATAGATTTTGAGGGTTATCGATCCCTTTATAGTCCTAGAGTGCAAGGGCCTCAAAAGAACAATTTCAAGACATTGCTCTCTGCTTTCCAGCACAGAGTTCACGTGGCCTGGGGACATGACTACTTCTACCAACATTTTGGAGGATGCGCCTAGTTTCTCAATTATAAGGCAGAAAATCGCCACAGGGCAAGAGATTATAGACAATTTGTAAGTGAAGTTGAGGCTCACCACTGATAGAGCCACTAGTATGTGATTCTAGCCTGGGAGAGCCACAAACACATGACTACATCCCCTGAAGGTAATGATCAACAAAGTCATCAAGGCTTACATCTTGTGTATTTAGTTGGAAAGCCTCTGCACCAGTGTGTTCAAAAGGCAGGACATGTAGTAACAGAAGACTGTTATTTATTTATGTATTTATTTATTTACTTATTTATTTATTATTTGTATTACTGGAGGCTTGAACCCAGAGCCACATGTATGCTAGGCAAGTGTTGTACCACTGAGCCACACCTCCAGTCCCTTTTTAAAAATTTGAGATAGGGCCTCCTTAATTTGGACAGGCTATCTCTGGCCTTGAACTTGCCACTCTCCTACCTCAGCCTCTATAGTCACAGGGATTATTCAATTCATAATATTATTTTTGAGTCTTAAGATGTAATATTGTTAACAATGTGTTATTTTTCACATCCCTTTGACAAAATACCTGATAGAAACAACTTAATGGAAAAAAGGTTTATTTTGGCTCACAGTTCCAAAGACTTCCATCCTTCATGGAAATGAAGGCATTAGGGAGCAGCTCAATTCAACTCATGTCAGGCCATGAAACAGAAAGTATCATAGGACGAAACTACCGATAATAGATTGCTATGGCTCCTCCATCCTTGTCGCCTAACCTTCAGCCAGATGGACTTCTCAAAGATTCTATGACCTGCCACAATACACATACCAAAAGAATTTTTTTAATACTGCTAATATTTCAAGTGGTTTTGCATTCTTATCCTCTTTAATAACCTTAGGGAAGGCATCATGTAATCAAGAACATTTGAGATACATCTTGAAAACTGAACTTTCTTCTCATTGTAAATGAGGTTGGAAAGAGAGGATGGAAAGAACTTGCCTATGGAAAGAACTGTATGAGAAAAATCATGAACCCTAAGAATAAGATGGCTCCAGCAACTCATTTTGGCTATATTATAGTTTACATTAAGGCAATTATAGAAGAAGAGACACTATTGGAAATGAAGTCAAATAGCACTGTTGTTATTGTTGTTAGGTGCCATAGAGTTGGTATCCGACTCATAGTGACCCTACATACAACAGGAGAAACACTATTGTCAGTACTTCTCTACTGTTCATAGGTTTTTCAATGGCAGATTGATTTTTGGGAGTGGGTTGCCAGGTCCCTCTCCCAAGCCTACAGCACCTGGTATTCCCAGGAGGTCTCCAATCCAAGTACTAACCAGGCCTGACCCTGCTTAGCTTCTGAGATCTGATGGGATCAGATGCCACCGGGCTATGGCAAGGTGAGGAAGATGTACATAATATGTTGTTGTTGTTGTTAGCTGCCGTCGAGTCAGTATCCAACTCATAGAGACCCTCATAGGGTTTTCAATGGCTGTTTCAAGATTGCCCTGGGAATGGATTGCCAGGCCCTTCTCCCATTTTTGTGGTGCTGGGAATTGAACTCGGGTCCTCAGACACTGCAGTTCAGTGCTCTACCAACTGAGCTAAATCCCAGCCCCAATACATAAATATATGTATGAATATTTATGTTTCCTACATTTAATATGCATGTATATTTGCATATATAATAAAATGTATATATTCACATGGATAAGAAAAAAATGCACATATATTCAGATCTAGAACCATATAGTATATAACCATATAATCTGGTAACAATGACAGTTCATTAAAAGTTATTCATGTGGGATATCATTTATTCAGAATTCTGCTTAGGAATAATCTTCTGGCAGCAATTTTGGAATGGTAAAACAAAGAGTTGGATGGACGAGGCAAGTAACAAGAGTTCTGCAAAACAAACATACAATTAGGTTTCACATTGAAGTCCTGAGTAGTACAAGTAGAAATGTGCTGAGAGAAGAATCTTACGATGGTCTGAAGAGGAGTCACTCATTATACTTAAGAGTATGGCATTTTAGGAAAGCTAACAGTCAGGTTAGCTTCTCCAGACTTTTCAAGCACATAATATCAAAACTCTTCCTCATTTTCCTATCTCCTCCAAAAATCCAACTGTTGTTTTTAGGGGCTGTCGAGTCATGTCCGACTCATAGCGACCCTCATAGAGTTTTCAATGGCTGATTGTTTCGGGATTGCCTCAGGAGTGGATTGCCACTTCCTTGTCCCATAAACACCCAATACACAGTAGGATATCATATCACCATAATGTTATTTGAAGTTTGTAGTATGAGTTTAAAATCCTTCATTGCAAAATACACTTTCTTATAAGCTTTCAATATGACTGATTTTCTCAATGAACTAGCTTCATTTGTTTTAAAATGTTGGGGAGATTCAGACAAATTATTTCCTTTTCTGCCACTCGTTTTACTTCTATAAACCCACATCAATTTAACTCTTTAATCTAATCTGTCAGGTTTTGAATTAGTGAAGCTTTTCAGATTGCCCAAGAACATAAAAACACAGTTCATTCCTTTGAAGGCGTCTTAGTCAGGAAAAGGCAACTGGCCTCTTTTACTCATAGGAATGCAATGAACAAAAGCATGCTCTGCTAGTCTTCTTGCCTTCACTGTTATAATTTTCTTCTTACTTATTCCTCTTCCCCATTTCTACTCATTTCTCATTGTGATATATGAATTGAATCCCTGCCAAATAAATTCACGATTTCTCAAGTGGAATAAGACTTTTTGATAGACAGCTAAATTCATATATTTTCTGTGTTCAGCTACACAAATCTACTACCATATAAAGTAAATGTGATATGAGTCTCCATCCTATCACACCAGTATTAGCATCAAAGACATCAGTCTCAAATCCTGATCAGATGATCTACATGATTTTAGTACCTTACCCATTCATAAAGCTACATCAAAGGACAGGCAACTGCTAAAACCTTAAGTTAACATACTATTCCATGAACACTTAACTAAATTCCCATAGATGTTTTTGATCAACATATGTAAATATTTAAAGGAGTTCCTTAGTTACTAATGACTTAAGTTATTTAAAGCTAGGACAGTTGCAGTTGAAAAAATATTAACATATACAAGGAAATACCAAAATCTAACCTTTATGAATTTGTGACTGTTTTGTTCAAAAGAAATACATTCTAGAACGAGATTTAAGCATTTCCCTTCAAGGATTTTTTTAGTGAATCTATGACTTGTTTGTTTCTAAGACTGTAGATAATTGGATTTAACATAGGAATTATGACAGTATAAAATATAGAGTCCATCATATTTTGATTGTGTGCATGTGGAGAGGCAGGGACCACATATGTGAAAAGAAGAGTACCATAATATAAAGACACTGAAAGGAGATGGGCTCCACAGGTAGAGAAAGCTTTTCTTACACCTTTGGCAGTCTTTCCTTTTAAGACCGTAAAGAGAACAAACGTATAAGAGAAAATAATGGTCACAATAGTGAATCCTTGAATCAAACCACCCAGAATTAAAAGCATTAGAAAATTAATGGAAGGATCAGTACAGGAAATCTTTAACAATGGTATAATGTCACAGTAAAAGTGATCTATCATTTTGGAATTACAGAAGGTTAATCTGAATAAAAAACTTTCATGAATAATGGCATTTAGAAAGCCACCTAAAAAAGACAAAGCTAATAGCCGGATGCATAATCTATTAGTCATTATCACTGGATAGAGTAATGGTTTACATATGGCTGTATAGCGATCATAAGCCATTGCTGCCAAGAGAAAACATTCTGTGGTTGCACTGATTCCAAAAGAAAAAAACTGTATCATGCATTCAGGCAGAGAAATCTTACTCTTGATTAACAAGTTGATCAGCATTTTTGGTGTCACTGTGGATGATAACCAAGCATCCACAAAGGCTAAACTCCCAAGGAATAAGTACATGGGGATGTGCAGGTGAGGGTCACTCCAGATGAGAACAATCAGACC
>VMDO01035928.1:0-15607 GCA_007922755.1 Pedetes capensis
CATCTACCAATTCTTTCTTGTATAATGACTCTGTGCATTCTTCCCATCTTCTTTTGATGTTTCCTGCATCATTTAATATTTTCCCTGTAGAATCTTTCACTACTGCCACTCGAGGCTTGAATTTTTTCTTCACTTCCTTAAGCTTGAGAAACACAGAGCGTGTTCTTCCCTTTTGGTTTTCTGCCTCCAGCTCCTTGCATAAAGGTACAGTTTGAGAGGAGGAATAACTTCTAATGTTATATTGCACAATAAGATAACTACTATTGTTCACAATTAATTGAATCTTTCAAACTAGCTAATAAAGAGGATATTGACCATTTCCAACACAAAGAAATAATAGATGTTTGACATGATGTACATGCTAATTACCCTGATTTGATCATCATAAATTTATGTACACATATTGAAATGTCACACTGCACCTCATAAATATGTACAATGTATCAATTAAAGTACTTAGTACTTTCTTTTTTTAAATTCTTTTTTCCTAGTCAGTACCCAGATAAACATTGTTTTCAATTTATTGGTAATGTGTTCATTAAATGTGTATGAAAACATATGACTAATAAATAAAAACTGTGATACAATTGGTTGGAGAAGGCTAAAATAGTATTTAGGTTTTGCTGCATTTGTTCAAAGAAGTCAGTTTTTAAAGATTAAATAAATAATTGCTGTTGTTAGGTCCCGACACCTAACCATAGGTCCAACTCATAGCCATCCTCTTAGGGGTTTCAATGGCTAATTGTTTCAAGATTGCTTTAATACTGATGGCAATATATGAACAAGGAAACTTATGAAAATTCTACAAGAATATTGTGGTTTTAAAAATAGTAATATAACTATAAAATAATTGAAAGTTAGGTGTAGTCTTAAAAGAAGAATCAAAATTAGTCTGGCCTAAATAACTGTACCTAATTTGTATCTATTATTGAAGGAGGAAAAAGGAATAATTTGGTTCCACATTAAAGGATAATATCTTTAGTAATACCTCAAAATTAATGTTTTAGTAAATGTGACATTATGAGCATTCATTTTACAAATAGAGCCAAGAAGGAAAATGTGCCACATTACAAATAAAGTATAGTATTTATATATTTTGGTCTCACTTAAATATGTGCTTTACTCTATAAGGACAATAAATATCAAAGGCCTGAAAACATTTGTACTGGTTCCTTAAAAGTCTTCCTGGAAACTTATTTTAACTAGAAATATTAAGAGCTATGTAAAATAAATCAAAGCTGAAAGTAAGTTGATTCTATTCATAATGTTGCATCATCATAAGAGTATGAGGAAAATGTTTCCACTTAATAGTGCAAAGGGAATATGGTAGAAATTTTTTAGTGAGATCAGGGGAAGTTTTCAGCTTTGTCCACTTTTAGTTTGCTCAAATCTTCTGAACTTGTGTCTTTTGTTTACTAAGGGAGGCCACTTATTTAAATAATAGATGAAATGTTTATTTTGTTTATATTTTGAACATAGACCTTTACTTTGAGCTAATATGTTCAGAAAGATACCCAATAATAAATATTATAAATGTTAATTAGATATATTAAAGTATTCTGACACAAATGGTTTGGTTCTATAGTAAAGATCAGTAGTATCATAGTTTAAAAGTAAATCCCACATATATTATTCCATGGGAGAAGGACATGGCAATCCACTCCTGAGGCAATCCCGAAACAATCAACTATTGAAAACCCTATGAGGGTCATTATGAGTCAGACATGACTCAACAGCACCTACCAACCAACCAACCAACATTATTCCACACTTAAAAGTTGTATAATTTACTATATTTAAATGATATCTCAGTGAATAAAACTCAGTGGAAGAAAAAAAACAAAACATAGAAAGACCCATATAGTAAAACTAGTAGAAGAATTACAGAATAATTAGACGCCTAGTAATGGTGAGCGCTGACTGAAAATTAGTCCATGGAGGTAATTCAGAGATACCAAATCATACTTTTAAGAGTTTTGTCATAAAAATGATGATACACAGTAGCCTAGGGGGCAAAATAGGGAACTGGGCCTCCGACACTCTAGCCAGCTCATAAGAAATCAAATCTATGTCCAGTGAGATTAGAATACAGTTTTGATAAAGTAAAAGGTCTGACAAAGTCTCGATGAATCCTTGTTAGAAACTCAGAGCATGTACACACAACAATTATACTGAAAACTCTGTCATCTGAATCTTCCTTTCCACCATCCACCTTGAGGAGGAAAAATGGGGAGCTTGTTTGGCTTAAGATTATGAAAGTAAAATTTAGATTGGTACTCATCATTTTCATATTGTATTTATAAGTATTTGTTCAAGTCAGTCTTTTCCTCTCTTTTTTCTTTTCCCTTGTTATTACTGATAAAATTTGATTAATTATTTTTATGACTATCATGATAATCACCAATTCCTTACAAAGTCTCTTCAGTTTTGTATTTCTTGTTATATCTTAATCAATTGTTTCCAACCTCATTAACTTATTCTTTTCAACCAAATTTCCTGGTGTTTAGTTGCATATAGATTAATCTAAGTAGCAGAGTATTTTTATTCATGACTATAAATTATAATTTAAGGTGACAGTGATTCAATAAATCATGTTTAGTATTCTTTTCACTCAAATTTTAAATATAAATACATACATATATATGTATACACACAGAGTGCCAAAAAAGTATACATGTTAACTTTATTAAATTGTAATACTTAATATATACTGATAACAAAAGATGAATACAAGTCATTTTTCACTTCTGTAATTACAATAGATCATAGTACACATTTCTTTTTTGGGGGGGGCTGGTACTGGGGGTTGAACTTGGGCTTCGTGCTTGCATGCTTTGCAAGTGCTGGACCACTGAGCTGCACCCCCAGCCCATTTTTTTTCTTTTTTTTACTTTTTGAGACAGGGTCTCGCTAAATTATGCAGACTGCCTCTGGTCTCGAACTTGTGATCCTCCTGTCTCCACCCCCCAAGCCGCTGGGATGACAGGCATGCACCACTGCACCCAGCCCATACTACACATTTCTATAGTAACTCAGTTCAACTTTGAAAAGTAATACACAGATAACATCTCTTAAAAATGTGTATATGTTTTTGCCTGTCCCTCCTGTATAAATACTATACAATCTAAGTCCATTCCTTCTGTTCTCTACTTTGTGTTCCAAAATAATTATTAAGTACATTTATTTATCTATTACCTCTGACAGCAATGGATATCTTCATATCACCTTGTTTTACACTTGTAAGAAAGTATCTTAGAAATAGATATCCAAGAGTGAAATGAACCATACCACACAAATGATGATAGGAATTTAAACTTCCACTAGTTATGCAAGAGGACTTCATTTTCTTGCATCCTAGGTAGGCTTTGATTTTATTTGACTTTTTAATGTTTATTTTCACTTATGAGACAGAGGTATAGTAATGAAGTATTGCTTATTAATTTGCATTTGCTGATTATTACTGACAGTGAAATGCTCTTAGCCATTTAGTATTTGCCTTACACAATTCTGTATTTACATACTTTGCCCATTTTTAAATTAACTTTCCTGACATCTTACTGATGAACATGGTTCCATATTCAAGAGAGATATTAATCTTTGCTAAACATTAACTTTTATATCACCTTCTGCAAGCCTATTAATTTTTACTTCAATTGAAAAAATGTTTAATTATGTTGTAAATAATTATGGGTTTTGCATTGGTCTTATTTAAGAAATTATTTCTCAATCCCAAAATATTTGCTGACATTTCTTTCCACTAACATATATTCTCACATTCCATATGTAGAACTTTCATTTTAAATTTATTTTTGTAGAGTCGGGCGCAGCGGCATACGCTTATAATCTCAGTGACTCGGGGGGGCGGAGGCAAGAGGATGGCAAATTTGAAACTAGAGGCAGTCTGAGTAATTTAGAGAGACCTTGTCTCAAAAAGTAAAAAAAAAAAAAAAAAATGGGCTGAAGGTACAGATCAGTGGGACAGTACTTGCAAAGCATGCAAGCACTAGGCCATGGGTTCAACCCCCAGTATCGCAAATTAATTAATTAATTAATTAAACTATGTTTTACCAAATAAACTGTCTCATATTCAAGCCTTGGGATTTTTAAATTTTTTCTTTTGGTTTTGTAGTACCTGAAAGAAATACATGTAAATCTCTCCATTTTTATGTTTGTTACATATTTTTGGTATATAACTTCAATTACATCTTGGAATTTTCCTCTCTAATATTTGCTTTCCAAGAGCTTTTTCCTCTACATAGGGTACTTTCAAATTTATTAAGTGATTTTTTTCATTTATTGGGTTTCTCATAAGGTAGTCTTTTTATGATGAATTAATTGATAGTTTTTAAAACTATTATTTCTGACTATATCATAAATGCACATCACATAATATTTACAACATACAGTCATGTTTTTGTCTGCTTTTTGAGACAGAGTCTTGCTATGTAGCCCAGGCTGGCCTGGAACTCACTACATGAGATCAGACTGGCCTCAAACTCATGATCCTCCTGCCTCAGTCTCCTGAGTGGATTACTGGTGTGCACCACCACTCCAGGCCCCATATACTTAATTTTTAAAAAGGAAATAGTCACCCATTATCTTACCACTAAGAGAAGGTGTCCTAATAGTTTCATATATTTTCTGGAGTTTTTTGTTTAGCTTTTTATTGTTTTTGTTTGTTCTATTTACACATAATTTGAAGTACAAAAATCAGGGAAGCTTACTTTTGCTTTGTTCATTTAATGTTGTATTCTAACCAGTTTTCAAAATCATTGTTGTGTATTTTAATTGGATAGCCTGTAACAAGGTTGCTTTTAAATATTTAGGTAGTTTCTAATGCTGATTCTATTCCCTAATATACACTTATTTAAATATCTATTGTTTAAAACACTCAAATTTCTGGGGATCATATTAACTGAGACATTGTCTCCTTATGAGCTGTCAAAGAGGTTTTTTTAAGAAAGAATACTAATATTTTTACAAAATTATGAGTAATTAATGTCACCAGTAATACACAAGAGTGCTCATAGAATCATGCTGGTCAAATTTGAGTAAGATCATTAAAAAATTACTAACTAAATTCTCACTTTCTCCCATCCATAAATATGGCAGTATTTTAAATTTTGAATGAATTTTTAAAACATATTCATAATTATAGGAATAAAGTTCAGGGCATACCAGCTTAGATAATGCAGTTTTGAAGACCTATTAACATATTTCTGCAAAGGCAAAAACATATATATACAGCTAGTTAGTACATTATCACTTACAGTTAATATAGCATAAACTGGCTCTCTCCCTCTAACTCTATATAATCTATCTCATATTTCATGGCTATCATCCCTCATTGCATCTTCATTGTTGTTGCCATGAAGTCAGGTTTGACTCATAGCAACCCTATATACAGCAGAAGGAAACACTGCCAAATTCTGTGCCAGGTACATGATCTTATTTATGTTTAAGTCCATTGTTGCACATACTATGTCAATCCATCTACTGGAGGGTTTTCCTTTTTTTCGTTGGCCTGTCACTCTCTCAAACATGATGTCCTTCTCCAGGGATTGTTCCCTCCTGAATGCAGGTCCAAAATATGTAAGATGTAGTCTAGCCATGCTTGCTTCCAAGGAGTACTCTAGTTGCACTTCTTCTAGTACAGATCTGTTGGTTCCTTTGGCAGTCCATGGTATATTCAATAATCGTCTCCAGTACCATAACTCAAAAGCATCTTCTCCTGCCTCCCTTGTTCAATGTCCAGTTCACAACCATATGATGCAACTGAAAATATCATAGCATGAATCAGGCACAACTCTGTCTTCAATGTGACATTTTTACTTTTAAATAATTAAAAGAGATCTTTTGCCATAGCTTTTCCCAAAGCACTGGATCTTTTGAGCTCCTTTTTTTTTTTTCCCCCCAGTACTGATTGTTGAACCCAGGGCCTCACGCTTGTAACTGATTGTTGAACCCAGGGCCTCACGCTTGTATGCTTTACAAGTGCTGGACCACTAAGCTGCATCTTCAGCTTTTTTTTTTTTTTTTTTTTTTTACTCTTTTGAGACAGGGTCTCACTAAATTTCTCAGACTGCCTCTGGTCTCAAATTTGCGATCCTTCTGCCTTCGCCTCCCAAGCCGTTAGGATTACAGGCGTGCACCACGGTGCCCAGCACCATCTTTTGATTTCTTTACTGCTGCTTCCATGGGTTTTGATTGTAGAACCAAGCAGAGCAAAACCTTGGACAGCCTCAATCTTTTCTCCATTTATTGTGAAGTTGCATACTAACCCAGTTGTAAGGATCCTTGTTTTGTTAATGTTTATTCACAATCCATACTGAAGACTATTTTCTTTGATCTTCATCAGTAAATGTTTCAAGTCTTCTTCACTTTCAGCCAGCAGAATTGTGTCATCTGCATAACACGGGTTGTTAATGAGTCTTCCTCTAATCCAGATGCCATATTCTTCTTCATAAAGCCCAGTTTCTCAGATTATTTACTCAGAATAGAAATTGAAGAGATATGGAGAAAGTATATAGCCCTGATGCATACCTTTCTCAACTTTAAACCAGGCAGTTTCCTTGTTCTGTTTGAACAACTGCTTCCTGGCTGATGTAGAGATTTCTCGTGAATACAATTACTTGCTCTGGTATTCCCATTCTTCGCTGTGTTAGCTATAATTTGTTATGTTCCACACAGTCAAATGTCTTTGCATAGTTGATAAAACATAGATAGACATCTTTCTGATATTCTCTGCTTTCAGCTAATGTCCATCCGACATCAGCAATGATGTCCTGGTTCCCTGCCCTCTTCTGAATCTGCCTTGATTTTCCAGCAATTCCCTGTCTATATACTGCTATAGTCGCTTTTGAATGATCTTTAGTAAAATTTTGCTTGCATGTGGTATTAATGATATCGTTCAAAAGTTTCCACATTCAGATGAAGCCTCTTTCTTGGGAATAGGCACAAATATGGATCTCTTCCAGTCAGCTGCCAGGTACCTGTTTTCCAAATCTCTTAGCATAAACATATTAGTGCCTCCAGTGCTGCATCTGTTTGTTGAGTGTCTGCATTAGCACTGTTTATTTCGTAATTGTTCAAAGAACAAACTTTTGGCTGCATCAATTATCTTTACTTTGTTTTTGAGTCTTCTTATATTAATTTCTGCATTTCTCCTTATTAATTTCTTCTACCTATTTACACTGGCTTTATTCTATGGAATTTTTCTTTACTTTTTAAGATTCTGAGCTTATTAATTTTAAAGATATCATCAATCTTAACATAGGTATGTAAGATTAAAATACTTTCTAAATAGTACTTTAATCAAAACCTACCAAAAATTTATATATTAATCTTAGTAGTCTTTACTGCTAAAAATATTGTAGTTTATAGGCTGTTATCAAGGCTGGAATTTTTTAAATGGAGTTGTTTTATGCTATATATGATACGGGCTGGGATTTAGCTCAGTGGGTAGAGTGCTGCGCTGCAGTCTCTGAGGTCCTGAGTTCAATTCCCAGCACCACAAAAATGGGAGAAGGGCCCGGCAATCCACTCCCAAGGCAATCCTGAAACAGTCAGCCATTGAAAACCCTATGAGGGTTGCTGTGAGTCGGATACTGACTCGACGGCACCTAACATATATGATACACGAACTACTTTAATAAATATTCTGTATATTCTTGAAAAGAATATACACCCTTCAATTCCTAGATTAAAATCTTTGTGTGTGTGTGTGTGTGTGTGTGTGTGTGTGTGTGTGTGTGTGTCCCATTTGTCTGTCAGCTTTTTATGCCATGGGAGCTTGCATATTGTTATGATGCTGAAAGCTATGCCATCAGTATTTCAGATACCAGCAGTGCCACCCATGGTGGACAGGTTTCAGTTGAGCTTCCAAACAAAGACTAGGGAGAAGAACTCACTAGTAGCCCACTTCTGAAATAATTAGTCATTGAAAGCCCTATGAATAGCAGAGAAGCACTGTCAAATATAATGACAGAAAATGAGTCCCCTAGACGTGAAGGCATTCAAGAAATGACTAGAGAAGAGTTGCCTCCTCAAATTTGAGTTGACCTTAATCACTGTAATGGAGTAAAACTGCTGGTACCTCCTTTTGCTGATCTGGCACAACTCAAAATGAGAAAAAATATAGTTCCTGCAACACTGGGCTCAAACATAGAAAAGATCGTGTGCATGGCAGTGTTGGATAATGTTTCATTCTGTTGCACACAGGGTTGCTATGAGTCAGATATATTTATATATATACACACATACATATATAATCGAGTTTTGTAAGTACACTGGTCAAATTATATATGGAGTTTTTTGGCATTTACTGCATATCTCAGTAATTACTCAGATGTAAAATATTAAAATATGATGGTAGATACATTACTATGCCCTGTGCTTTTAGAAATATTTCTTTTGTATACTTTAGACAAAGTTATTCAATGTACTCAAACAGGATTGATGCAACTTTTTATCATTATCTAGTCATTTAAATCATACATATACATACATATAACCTTGTGTTAGCTTTCTGTCACTGAGATAAAATACCTGAGAAAAATAACTTAAGAGAGGAAAAGTTTCTTTTGGCTCATGGTTTCAGAAGTTTTAGTCCACGGTCACTTGGTTTTGTTGTTTTGCACCTGAGGCAAGGCAGAAACATTATAGCAGAATGGCATGGCAGAATAAAGTTGCTCAACTCATGGCAACCTAGAAGGGGGGGTGAGAGGAGAAAGAGAGAGAGAAAGAGAGAAGGAGAGCATGCAAAAACCTAACATAGCTTTTTCCACCAGAGGAATGCCTCTGGTGACCTACTTTCTCCAATTAGGTTCTACATTCCAAATTTTCCAACATCTCCCAATAGTCCTTTGAATTACAAATCCGTTAATGGATCAATCCAATGATGAGATCAGAGTTCTCATGATCCAATGGCTTTCTAAAAATCACACTTTTGAACACTGGTTGCATCTGGAAACAAGCCTTCAATACACGTATCTCTGGGGACACTTCATATTGAAACCCTAACATTCTGCCTTTGGCCTCCCAAGGCTTATGCCTACCCTATAATTTTAAAAAAAAATGGATTTAGTCTATCCCCTAGAGAACCCATAGTTTTAACAATTCTAGAATTGCTCAAAAGTCCAAGTCAAAAGTCTTCTAAGAAACTCAAAACAAACAACTTAAAGGAAGAGAGACTTATTATCAGAAGTTTCAGCCCATAGTCAGCTGACTTATTACTTCTAGACCTGTGGCAAGGCAGAATCATCATGATGGAAGGACATGGTGTAGGAAGCCTGATCACTTCATGGAACTCAGGAAACATGGAAAAAGTGAGAGAACAAAGGGCCAGGTACAGAATATACCCTTCAAGTTCACTCCCCAAAACCTAATTCTTCCAATTAGGCCCTACATGCTATACTTTCTACCACTTCCCTATAGTCCATTCGATTATGAATTCATCACTCAACTTATAAAATGATGAGATCAGAGTCATCATATTTCAATCACTTTCTAAAAGCCTACATCTAAACACTGCTTGCATCAGGGACCACACTTTTAAGTACATGAGGATCTGAGAGACACTCTATATACAAATCATAACACAGGTGGACGCATAGAATAAAAATAACACCAATGTCCATGATTCTGTGCTCTAAAAAGTTGTTGGAATTCCCAGGGGGATAGAGAGTACCCCAGACATGGTGGGTCCCAGGAGCTCATCTAGTCCACTCGAAGAATGGGGCAAGATAGCAACTGGTCACCTTTGCCATCCATCCGGGTATCTCACTCTTCCCCCCCACCTATTGAGTGGGCCAAGATGGCACCCAAGGAACGGTAGCATCTAAAGCCCCCTGGGTGCCCAATTGACCATTTCTGATCCAACCCTGTTTCCCTGATAGTCTGGCTATTGGGCCCTATAAACTCCAGAGTTCAGAGTCCAGCAGCCATTCTGAACACCATCCAAGATAAGCTCACTGGGTCTTTGTGGTTCCTTAAGGGCCCAAGGTCCATTTACTCATCTGCCTAGCCTAGCCTTCAGCCTTCCTCCAACCTGCCTTCATCATACTTCAATCTCCCTGCCACCTCTATCCATCCCCGACCTCTACAATGCCGGATATCCTACACAGACAGGCAGCTTCTCAAGGCAAGACTCTGGGAGTCAAGCACAGGGCTCCCAAAGTGGCAAAACCTGCAAGCCGGAAGAGCAATGACACCAGGGAGTCTCTGTCTCAGCAGCAGAGAGAGCAGCTGAGTGCTTCTCTTTTCCAACTCCCCTTTCCACTCTCCCTAATCCTCCATCCCTTTAGGAATAATCCCCTGTCCTTCCCTCCTGTGCATGATGCTCTGTTCTCCGGCCACAGCCTCGCCACTTGTACACCTGGCTCTTGCTTCCACCCACAAAGCATACAGAGAGAAACCCCAGGAAGAACCCGACAAAAAGTCTGATGCCAGGTGTTATCAATAAACTCTTTCTTCAAATAACTGTAGTATTCCATTATTACCATCATCTTTCATTCTGTAGGTACTATAGAGTCAGAATCAAGTGAAATTTTACTTCCCATATATATTTACATTAAAATTATTTTGAGACAGTAGTTGCTCAAATAGTGGCTCTGATATTTACTCACTTTGCAAAAAGTTTTGATAAATTACTTAAACTCATTGTGCTTCAGTTTCTGAAACTCTTGAGAAATAATTTTTCCTTAATGATAATAATGATAGTTCCTTTAAATGGTCATTTTAAGAATAAAATAAAATAATTTAATTAACATAAACTAAAACATATCATGTGCTTAGAATGATATTTGGTACCTGGTCAACAAATATCACCACTGTTGATTACTATTATTCATTATTATTGAATTTTGTTTCCTTTACTATCATTATTATCCTTAGTCTTTAACTCCTTCCTTTCACTATTCTTCCTGGGAGATAGAAATATTGACAATATGAAGTTATTATTTTTGTGGTTTAATCACATATGCTGCTGATTCTGAAATGATTTATTCTTGCTAACTCTCTACCCTGGGAGACTATACCAAGTTAAAATCTCTTCATTTTTTAAACCAAGAAAGAGACACCTAATGAATAAAACATAAAATATTTCACAACTAACCTTTGTTGTTCTTGTGAGTTGCCATTGAGTAGGGTCCAACTCATAGTGACCCTCACAGGGTTTTCAATGGCTGATTGTTCGGGGATTGCCTCAAGAATGGATTGCCGTGTCCTTCTCCCATTTTTTTTTTTTTTTTTTTTTGGTGCTGGGAATCTAACCTGTAACCTCAGAGACTGCAGAGCAGTGCTCTACCAACTGAGCTAAGTCCCAGGCCCAACTAATCTTTGTTGTTGTTGTTTTTAGATGCCCTGGAGTCTTGTTCATAGGGACCCTCACAGGGTTTTCAATGGCTTATTGTTTTGGGATTTCCTCTAGAGTGGATTGCCACCTCCTTCTCCCATTTTTGTGGTGCTAGGAATTGAACCTGGGACCTCAGAGACTGCAGAGCAGCGCTCTACCAACTGAGCTAAATCCCAGCTCCACCTAATCGTTAGCACACAAAAAAGGCTGTCAAATTATCTTACACACAATCTGTCACTGTCTTTTATTTTCTAAAAAAAAAAAAAGTGTCTTTGATTCAGATAGCTTCACAGGACATATTTGATTATTTTCTAAGGATACATATAAAATATCAAAGAAATATTATCCTAGACATTTTAGTATGTTAATGAAACCCTTTTATTCTTCTCTCTCTTGCTCTACTTATTACCTTTCCCTTATGGACTCTAATTGCTGATTACTTTGGTAATAATAGGTGACAGTATAGTAATATTGAAATGGTTAAATTAAAAAAATAAAAACTAAAAAAAAACAGGGCCTGAGAATGGAAGGACACTGTGGTAAAGTATCTACAAAGAAATAATTATGTTACATGAATTTCAACTAAGCCACCAAAAGTTCATGAAGTTCATTTCTTCAAGAAAGTCCCATTCTTCAGAGGAAAACATAGATAACAAATCTAACAATCAACTGATTGAGTAGTCTTTAGATAGATAAAAAGAATTAACTGCCCCTTCAATTTTTATTGGGCCAATTCACAGGTAAACCCTAAGTGAGGACCAATCTACTAAAGCCAGTCCAGATAGTACAGTCCAGAAGAAAAAGACTACAAAACTTCCTAGACAACTGTCCCTTTTTGGCTACCCATTTTTGAGACCTCCACCATGCTATGGAGGCTTTTCTTTCACATCCTTTAAATAAAACTTCTCAGCTTTACTTTGTCTTTGTGTGAAAGTTATTCCTGGGCAGCAAACTGAGGAGCCAGCACCTGGACATTCCCACTCCAGTTCTAACAATAATATGACTATAAAATCCGTAGACTAGAGTTAAATTTCTTTAACTAGTAAAGTCATTAAAAACTGATAGTTACTTAATCTTTCTGCCACTTCTTTCCTCTAAGGACTCTCTCTTGTAGGCTAACTATACTACCTGAAATCCTCAACCAGGAACATGAATTTAGAATTATGGGAATAAACAAAAGAGTGTGCACTTGGAACCATTTGGACTGATCTAACATACCCCACGTATCTGGTGAGGGGATTAAATAAAATATATATGGATAGCACCTAGCATAGTACTTGGCCAGAAATTCTTATTTAATATTAATTCCATTTTCTGTTTCCTTTCTCTTAAAATCTAATTTTTGTGTCTTTATTTGGGCCCTACATTTTGGATCACTTCCAACTGTCAAAAATCTTGTATTTCCTTCTTAGCCAAGTCTCCTGTCATTTGATTAATTAATCCTTCTAATTTCATTATTAAAGAATTCTACTTTTTTTTACTTGTTTCAGAGTAGTGACAATGTCTCCTATAAAAAATTTCTAAGAGAAAGTGACCTGAAGCCGGGCGCGGTGGCGCACACCTGTAATATAGCAGCTCGGGAGGCAGAGGAAAGAGGATTGCAAGATCAAGACCAGAGGCAGTCCACATAACTTAGTGAGACCCTGTCTCAAAAAGTGAAAAAAAATGGGCTGAGGGTGCAGCTCAGTGGTCCAGCACTTGCGGAGCATGCAAGCGAGAGGCCCTGGGTTCAACCTCCAGTACCACAAAAAAAAAAAAAGAAAAGAAAAGAAAAGAAAGTGACTTGAATGCAGTGGGAACTCAAAAAATTTCTTAACAAATAACTTAAAATTGGATGGTGTGTTTGATTCAAAGCCATTGATATTGGCATTCATAAAGATCCAACTTGCACCGGCTGTAAGTCAAACAGACTATCAAAAGGAAATCAAGGCTTTAATATCAGAATAATAAAACCACAAACTGTTGATTACTTACTAGTAGCTCTCAACTTGAACCTTTAGTTTTTGAGAACAAAACCGCTGCTAGGAATTGGTCTTCAAAATGAAGAGCAAATGGTTCCTATGTTATTACTCTTCCCTTTTTCTCCAAAACTGTTCTAGGGATTTGCAGCTGACAGATATTTGTTTAGATTGTGAAATATCTATTCGCATTTCAATGGCTGCTTGCTTCTGGAGTGGATTGCCACATCCTTCTCCTGTTTTTTCAGTGCTGGAGATCAAACCCAGGTCCTCACCACAGAGCAGCACTCTACCAACTGAGCTAAACCAAATCCCCCTCAAAGTAGAGTCAACTTCAATAAGAGTAAAGACCATGGGACCTCCTTTTGCTGATGTGGCGTGACTCAAAGTGAAAGGAAACATTGTCTGCACCAATGGGCTCAAACATAAAAAGACTGCATGCATGACATAGTGTTGGGTAGTGTTTCCTTCTGTGGTACGTAGGATCACAATGAGTCAGATCCAACTCAAGGACTAACAAGAATAATTGGGTAGAAATATATATATATATATATATATATATATATATATATATATATATATATATTTTGCTTTCATTTTTATTCTCTTGAATTAAAGTTCATTTCTTTTGTCTTCAATATTTCTTGTCGTACAATATATTTAAGTCAAAAGCTTTTTGAGTATACAGTTTTAGCCACAACTATAAGTTTTGACCCCCACACATCTGTCAGTTTGCTGCACTGTGGGGGCTTGCATGTTGCGATGAGGCTGAGAGCTCTGCCACTGGTACCTCAGATATGAGCAAGGTTACCCATGGTGGACAGGTTTTCAGCTGAGCTTCCAGACTAAGACAGACTAGGGAATAGGACCTGGCGAGCCACTCCTGAAACAACTAGCCATTGAAAACCCTATGAATAGCAAAGAAACACTGTCAGATATAGTGCCGGAAAATGAGCCCCGCAGATTGGAAGGCACTCAAAAGACTACTGGGGAACAGTTGCCTCCTCAAAGTAGAGTCTACTGTGCTGACGGAAATGGAATAAAGCTCCAGGGACCTCCATTTGCTGATGGGGCATGACTCAAAATGAGGAGAAACAACTGTAAACATCCATTAATAACTGGAACACGGAATGTATGTAGTATGAATCTAGGAAAATTAGGAATCGTTAAAAGAGAAATGGAGTGCATAAACATTAACATTCTAGGCATCAGTGAGCTAAAATGGACCAGCATAGGCCATTTTGAGTCAGACAATCATATGGTCTACTATGCTGGGAAGAATAAACTAAAGAGAAATGGGGTTGCATTCATCATCAAAAAAGACATTTCAAGATCTGTTCTGAAAAACAATGTTGTCAGTGACAGAATAATAACCATACGCCTACAAGGAAGGCCAGTTAATATGACTATTATTCAAATTTATGCACCCACCACTAAGGCCACAAATGAAGAAAGGGAAGACTTCTATCAACTTCTGCAATCTGAAATAGATCAAACATGCAATGAAGACATGCTGATAATCACTGGTGACTGGAATGCAAAGGTTGGAAACAAAGAAGAAGGCTCGGTAGTTGGAAAATATGGTCTTGGTGACAGAAACAAAGCTGGAGAGAGCATGATAGAATTTTGTCAGACCAATGACCTTTTCATTACAAAAACATTTTTTCAACATCATAAACGGGAGACTATACACATGAACTTCACCAGAAGGAACATACAGGAATCAAATTGACTACGTATGCGGAAAGAGATGATGGAAAAGCTCTATACAAAATGTCAAAACAAGACCAGGTGCTGACTGTGGATCAGATCATCAACTTCTCATATGCAAGTTCAAACTGAAGCTGAAGAAAATTAGAACAAGTATACGAGAGCCACGGTATGACCTTGAGTATATCCCACTTGAGTTCAAAGACCACGTCAAGAATAGGTTTAATGCGTTAGACACAAATGACAGGAGACCAGAAGAGTTGTGGCATGGACATAAAAGATATCATTTAAGAAGGAGAAAAAAGTTCTTAAAAAGACAAGAAAAAAAGAAAAGACCAAATTACATTTCCAAAGAGACACTGGACCTTGCCCTTGAACGTCGAGCAACTAAAGCAAAAGGAAGACATGATGAAGTTAAGGAACTAAACAGAAGATTTCAGAAGGCAGCTCGAGAAGACAAAAACAAATATTATAATGACATGTGCAAGGAGCTGGAGGCAGAAAACCAAAAGGGAAGAACACGCTCTGTGTTTCTCAAGCTTAAGGAAGTGAAGAAAAAATTCAAGCCTCGAGTGGCAGTAGTGAA
>VMDO01035929.1:0-15610 GCA_007922755.1 Pedetes capensis
TGTTTGGAATTGGTGTAAAGAAAAGCTATTGATTTTTGTGTGTTAATTTTGTAGCCTGCGACTTTGCTGAAGGAGTTAATTAGATCCAGAAGTTTTCTGGTTGAGGTTTTGGGGTCTTTCAGGTACAAGATCATATCATCTGCAAATAAGGATAATTTGACCTCTTCCTTGCCAATCTGTATCCCTTTGATTTCTTTCTTTTGTCTGATTGCCCTGGCCAGGACTTATTACTATGTTAAATAGAATACGAGAGAGAGGACATCCTTGTCTTGTTCCAGATCTAAGAGGAAATGGTTTCAGTTTTTCTCCGTTAATATAATGTTGGCTGTAGGTTTGTCATAAATGGCTTTTATGAAATTAAGGTATTTGCCTGTTATACCTATCTTATAGAATGCAAGATAGGCAATACACTCCATCATATAGGCACAGGAAAGTATTTCCTTAATAGGACTCCAATTGCTCAAGAAAGTGCAACAAGAATAGATAAATGGGATCACATGAAATTGAAAAGCTTCTGCACAGCAAAAGAAACAATCAACAGAGTCAAGGAAACCCCCATGGAATGGGGTTTCCCATGGAATGGGAAAAAATCTTCACATTTTATACATCAGATAAAGGTCTAATTACTAGAATTTATAAAGAACCAAGAAAAAAACTCCCCAAAAAACAAATAACCCAATATACAAATGGGCAAAGGAACTGAGTAGACAGTTCTCAAAGGAAGAGGTCCGTAAAGCCATGAAACACATGAAAAAATGCTCAATATCCCTAGCCATTAGGGAAATGAAAATTAAAACAACTCTGAGATTTCACCTTACACCAGTAAGAATGGCTAAGATCAATAAAACAAATAACAACAAATGCTGGCAAGGTTGCGGTGAAAAAGGAACACTATTACATTGTTGGTGGAGCTGTAAATTGGTCTAGCCACTGTGGAAATCAATATGGGGATATCTTAAAAAACTGAAAATAGATCTACCGTATGACCCAGCTATAACACTACTGGGGATTTACCCAAAGGAAGATGGGTCATCATACCACCGAGACACCTGCATCTCCATGTTCAATGCTGCATTTTTCACAATAGCAAGGATATGGAATCAACCAAAGTGCCCTTCAACAGAAGAATGGATAAAAAAACTATGGTACATATACACGATGGAATACTACTCAGCAATCAAGAAAAATGAAATAAGGTCATTGGCAGCAAAATGGATGGAATTAGAGAAAATTATTTTAAGTGAACGAACCCAAGCTCAGAAAGAGAAACACCACATGTTCTCACTCATATGTGGGAGTTGAATCAAAATTATAAGGAGGAAACATTCTATTCAAAGATCAGACCAAAATAAAATGGGGGGAAAAAAGAGCTAAGAATGGTGTCAATATAAATGGTCTAGAAAAGGCATGCAATTGTTCTGACAAGATAATAACAAAGTTTGGTACAGGAAAAAATTTCTATCTTAAACAGAACTGGGACTCAAGTACATATAGAAAATTATTACCTAGTAAATGATAGAGAAGACTTAGTTGGGGAGGCATACAAGAGGGTAAGGGGGAACCTATATGAATAATGTACATCAAAATGCATATATGTAAATGCCACAATGAAAAGCATGTTAGAATGAATCACATTAAGGTGTACATTAAAAATGTCCAATAAAAAATTTTTTTAAAAAGTTAATTAAAATGGACAATAGACTGACAGCTTTATTTCGCATTTCTCTGAGCTGTCTGCCATCTGATGGATTTCAGAAAACGTTGAGAAGCATGGCAATTTGATTCATAACGGTGCCCCACCTGTTCCTCCCCACCAGGAGCTGCTAGTTTAAAATGTGTACACAGTAGAGATTTAGAGCGCAGCAAACGTACAGACAAGCAGATTCTGCTAAATCTTAAATGTTTTAGGCCTGTCAATTGCTGTTGCTTTTGTAACTCGAATCTTTCACAGATCTTTTTTTCTGAGGCTGAGTGGTAATGTTCTACATGCTTCACCACAGAGTCCTGAAACAGAATTTCTCAGAAGTACTTTCCATCCACAGAATCAATTTTACAATGATGATAGACATGGCAACTCATAATCTCACTTCAGTTACCTGACAAAGAAAAAAATAGAAGACTTGATTTTACTCTCAGTTCAGAATCCAACTTCACCTCTGGGTGACTGGCACATGTCACAAGCATGAGATACAATCCTTTCACATACATATACTCAAGAACTAATTTCCTAATGGCATAAAAAATAGTTAACCCTAGGCTGGTTTAAAAGAAGCAGTTTTTAATTTCAAAATAAAACTGCCAATATCAACACTTACTACATAATACTTACTTGCTCAATCCTTACAGAGGCCATTTCTGTATAATAGCAACATTTTAAAAATTACTTTAAATTACAATTTATTTTAGTATCAGCAGTATCAATAGTGACACTACGTACAACAGAAAAAATACTCCCTGACACTGCGCCATGTGTGGCACTATGTCAGTGCTTCTGTGCTGTTCGCAGGGTTTTCAAGGGGTGATTGTTTCGGGATTGTTTCTGGAGTGGACTGTCAGGTTCTGCTATCATTTTTGCGGTGCTGGGGATGAAACCTAGAGCCTCAGAGTGCACAGAGCCAGCACTCTACCAACTGAGCTAAACCCCAGCCCACTGTGATTATAGACCCAGTTATAGTCTCCCTTTCCACTAATTACTGAGAAAGAGATTATCTAACCATGATTGTGGAGTTATCTATTTTCCTTTTATTTCTGCCAAGTTCATTAATATATTTTATAACTTTTATTTTAGGTGCATAGATATATAGGATTGTTATGCTTTTGTAAAGTAACTATTTCATCATTACAAAATGCTCCCATTATCTCTGGTAATGCTTCTTGTCATTTTTGTTTTATTTTTGCAGTTTTGGAGGTTGAACCCAGGACTTTGCACTTAACTTTGCAGGTGCTCTACCACTGGGATGCACCGCCAACTCATTTTTTTACTTTTATCTTTATTTTTGAGACAGAGTCTCACTAAGTTACACAGGCTGCTTCTGGCCTCAAATTTGAGAGGCCTGTCTCTGCCTCCCAAGTCACTGGGATTACAGGTATGCACCACCATGTCCAGCTAACATTTCTTTTCTTGATGTCTAACTTGTTGTTGTTGTGAGGTGCTGTTGAGTCGGTATCCAACTCATAGTGACCCACATCGGGTTTTCAATGGCTGCCTGTTTCAGGATTGCCTTGGGAATGAATTGCCAGGCCCTTCTCTCATTTTTTGTGGTGCTGGGAATCGAACTAGGGACCTCAGAGACTGCAGCGCAGTGCTCTACCAACTGAGCTAAATCCCAGCCCCGATGTCTTACTAGACTGCTACTAATAGATCCACTTTAGACTCTCTATGCATAATCTTTGCAGGGAATAACTTTTTCTTTTTTTCCCCTTCTTTTCTTTTTTGTTTGTGTTTTGTAAACATTATCTCTCTAGAGAGTGGATATTTGATTCTTGTTTTTTAAATTTCACCTGAAAATCTGTACTTGTAATATGATTCAGTATAAGTATGATATTTAGCTATTTGTTTTCTCTATTCTTATCCAGTTTTTTGTTTGTTTTTCATTATTCTTTGATTAGTCTTTTCCTTCTCCTCATTTATTCCTAAATTTACTCCTTTCATCCTGAAAAACTTCCCTTAACATTTCTTGTAGTGAAAATCTGCTAGAAATGATTTATATCAGGTTTTGTTTTCTGATAATGTACATACTGGATCCTAAGTTTTAGAGACAGTTAAATGGATATTTAATTTAGGACTTTTGGGGAGGGTGAAGAGGGACAGTTTAAAGATGTTGCATTGACTCCTGGTCTTTGTAGCTGTTCTATCTATTTATCTATGTATCTATCTATCTATCTATCTATCTATCTATCTATGTACATATATACATATATATTTCTCTACCTATCATATTTTCATTCTGGCTTCTTCTATTTTATTTACTTATTTATTTATTTAGTGATACTTAGGGGTTGAACTCAAGGCTTGGCACATACTTTGCAAATGCTCTACCACTGGGATGTACTCCCACTCCATTATTTTTATTTTTTAGCTTGAGACAGGGTTTCACTAAGTTACACATGCTGCCTCTGGCCTCAAAACTATGATCCTCCTGCCTCCGCCTCCCCAGCTGCTGTAATTACAGGCATGTGCCACTGCATCTAACTTCATGCTGGCTATTTTTAATATTTACACCTGAATGTACCTATTGGTTTCTTTGTACTCAATCTTCTTGGAGTTTCTTCCATCTACATATATTCTACTAAAACTTAGCACAATAAAGGGTATTATTTATTCAAATATTTTTGTTTGCCCCATTTGACCCTCTCTTGTGATTTGGAGGAATATTATATCACATGAAATTCTATTCACGTTTTTCAACTTTTCAAAAATATCTTGGACTATGAAATTTCTCTTGATTTGCCTTAAAATTTCATGATTTACTCTTTCACCATTTCCAATATGCTTTTAACTCAACTAGTGACTTCTTAAAATTTTCAAAATATTGTATTTTTTTCAGTTCTGATGTGTCCTTTTGATTAACAAGGTTTTTTTCCAGGTGATATTTCCCATTGTTCACCTACTGTATCCACTTCTTCTTCCATGTCCTTGAAAACTTTTATAATAATGCTTGAAAATCTTTGAAAATTTTAACACTATTATGTTTCAGGGTCTATTTTTTATTTACAGTTTTCTCCTCATTGGTTATAAGTCATATTCTGTTATTCTTTGCATGTCTATTTTGTTGTGACTGGAACATGGGAATGATACATTATATGGAGTCCATTTTATCTTGTCTTGAAAGCTGTTTATTTCTGTTCTGGAAAGCACAAAAATCACTAGTACGCTTGTTTCTGTCTGGCTTAGTTTTTATTTATTTTGTTAAAGAAGTTCTGTTTTGTTGTTGTTGTTGTTTGTTTTCCCTTATGCCTAGTGCAAGAACCTTACTCTATGGAATATTTCTGACTTACTAGGTGTGGCCTTGCTAGGTTTAAACCAAATGCTTCAGGGCCTCATTGAATCTCTCTTTGGTCTATGCTGCAATTCCCAGGAACACACAATCTCTTGAATCTCCGTTCAGCACAGAACCCTGAAGGAGATGCATCTGCTAAACCTCGGAGTCTGAGTGCATGAACAACTCAGCCAAGGACTGTGTATCAGTAAGGTTCTTCAGAGAAACAGAAAAAAAATAAACTCTATATCTATATCTATCTAGATTTTTTTTAAGGAGTTGGCTTATGTTATGATGGAGTTGGCAAGTCCAAAGTTGGTAGGACAGGCTTGCAGGCTGAAAACTCAGAATTTCTGTTAAGTCATGAGACAGAAATTCCTCTTCTTCAGGAAACTTGAGTGTTTGATGTTAAGTCCTGTAACTTATTGGATGAGATCCACCTACATCATCAAGTATAATCTCCTTTATCTAAGTCAAATTATTATACATGCTAATCACATTAATGAATTTTCCTCACAGAAACATCTAGATTAGTGTTTGACCAAACAACTGTGTAGGAGAACATAGGCAAATTAACAAAGAAAATTGAATCATCGTAGACCTCTTCAAGAGCTGGTGCAACTATAAGCTAAACCAGACAGACTTTGAGGTAGTCATTCTACAGTGCTTCTTCCTGTCTGTTGTCTGCTGGGAAAAGACTTTGATTTTCCCTTCTGAACAGCTCTTTTATCTCAAGCAACCTACCCTTAACATCATGCTACTTCAGTAACCACATTCTCTAATACCTGCCTCCTCAGCTCAATGAGACCTCTGGGATCTGTTTGGATATCACTTCCCAGGACTATGGTTGGAAATTTTACTAGGCAGACATCTGGACTAAATGTGGGTATTACCTCATTTGTTTTCCCTTTTCTCAGGAACCACAGACATCTTCCATATATTTTGCAATGCCTAAAAACTGTTGGCTTATAATTGTGCCCAGGTACATTAATATTTACATTAAGAGGGCAAGTCCTATACCAGTTTTTGTGTAATGACTAGAAGCAAAAGGATAGAATTGTACAAATAGTTCTTTGTTATATCTGTTGATAATACTTAATCTCTTTTTAAATTAAGCATAAATCATATCTTAGTGGCTCTCTGTTATATATGTATATTTTAAAAGAAATTAATTAAAAACATCCTTTTAAGACTTTTGATCTTATCTGCTATTTTTAAGTTACTGAGAAATTCCAGTTGGTTTGGAGAAAGGGTCCTCTACTATACTCTAATTACCCCAATATAGCATAACTACAATCCAAATTTCTGAAAGCTTCGATATTATTCAATAATATATTTCTTCTTGGAAATGATTAAGGAAAGAATGAGTTAGAAACATAACAACTATATGTACATTGCCCAAAACCTTGTATTAGTGTTGTTGTTCTTGTTAGGTGCCATCGAGTCGGTATCCGACTCATAGCGACCCTCTGTACAACAGGGGAAACACTATTGTCAGTGCTTCTTTGCTGTTCATAGGGTTTTCAATGGCAGATTGATTTTTGGGAGGGGGTTGCCAGGTCCTTCTCCCAAGCCTACAGCTTCTGGTGTTCCCAGGCGTTCTCCCATCCAGGTACTAACCAGGCCCGCCCCTGCTTAGCTTCCGAGATCTGATGGGATCGGATGCCACAGGGCTATGGCTGCAGGCCTTGTATTAGTAGCTTTGGGTAATTCCATGTCATCAAGAAATTTATGGCATAATGAAGGAGCCAGGAAATTCAAATCTACCATGTGCTGCATTCAATTTTATAAAACAGGGTACAGGCAAGCAAACACTATGTTCTTGTGTCTTTAGAATATCCAAATGGCTTAAGAGTGCAGTACTTGTTTAGAGGAACAAATGAGTGTCAATTTTCCAAAACAATATTTGGAAAGGTTGCATGAGTTCACATTTTAGCAAGCACCTAAATAAAAGAAAATTTAGTAAATGTGGAGATGATTAGTCTACATATAGTTAAAAAACAGTATTTGAATACATAATCTCTTCAGATCCTTCACCAGTCTTCTTAGCCTCTCTCTCTGAAAGTACCACTGTACACATCACATTAATGTCCAGATATATTTTATAAAATCAAGCCAGAACATGAAGTAAAATGAAATGAAAAAGGTGGGGCTAGGGAAGAAAGCTGTGTCTTGAGACTTAGGCAAAGGTGTCATTTTTAAAGATCTACAATGGACTTTAGTGATTTTAATAATTTACTATAAATCATTATTAAGTCCTTACTATTTTCCAGAAACAGAATGAGGGGGGCAGTTGACAACAAGGTATACATTATCAGTTGTGTAGGAATTTGAACATTCAGGACCTAGATGTTATACCCATATCCTATCACCTATTTGGAGTTAAGCCAAGGTGTCTGGGTTATATCAAACCAGGGTTGGACTAAAGGGCAATTTACGCTTCTTGAGGGTCTCATAGAGTTCAAAAATAGAGAAATAGCTGAAGTCCATTTATCAGCTGGGAAGAGAAATAATAGAATCATCTGGAATTCAGCAAGCCAGAAAGACAGAAGTTAAATGGCTAATACACAAAGGTAAAGTATAGCCACTTCAAAATCCTGGTATGGTGTTAAATGCATGATTTACTCTCCTTTGATGTGATAATCTCATTTCTTAAAAAATAGCAAAACTGAACCAATTAAAGATAGAAGCCTACAAGGAAAAGAATAGGTCCTGCTGTGGGGAGCCATTTCAGTCCAGCCGTCAAACCTAATACCTAGAACTACCATATCTGCTGCATCATAATCAACCGACAGTGTTCCAGAATCACCATTTATATCAAGTACTTGTAAACCAGAGAAGAATTTTCTGAAATGTAGCTAGAGATGGATAATAACAACTCCAGGATCTAATGATAATCAGGGCTGAATGTCATTACTATTGGGGCATCTCTCTTCAGGGAGCAAGCCCCAAACAAGATTGAATTTTCAGAAAAAGACCTCAGGCACTGAACAGATTGCATTAGCTGATAAAGTTTCAAAATTAATGTTCAAACATAAGGACAAGAAAAGAATATTCTTATAAGAATTGAAATTAAAGGTAGTATCTAAGTCACAAGAATAGACCAGAAAGTCAACTTACAAAACTAGTCTTCAGCCAGGTGTGGTATCACATACCTGTAATCCCAGAGATGCAGGAGGCAGAGGCAGGAGGATTGCAGGTTCAAAGCCAGAGGCAGCCTGTGTAATTTAGGGAGACCTTGTTTCAAATTAAAAGTAAAAAATGGGTTGGGGGTGCAGCTCAGTGGTAGAGTGCTTATAAAGCATATATGAGGCCCTAGATTCAACCTTTGTTATTGTTGTTAGGTGCGGTCAAGTGGGTGTCAGACTCATAGTGACTCTGTGTACAACAGGCAAAACAGAATTGTTAGTGAATCTCTGCTATTCATAGGGTTTTCAATGGCTGATTATTTTGGGGGAGTGGATTGCTGGGTCCTTCTCCTAAACCTACAGCACCTGGTGTTCCCAAGCAGGCTCCCATCCAAGTAGTAACTAGGCCTGACCCTGCTTAGCTTCCAAGATCTGATGGGATCAGACATCACAGTGGTATGGCTACAGACTCAACCCCTGAGTACCACAATAAATAAATACATACATACATACATACATGTTGTTGTTGTACACACATAAATAGCATATAAAATAAAATTAAAGTACAAGATGGATCTTTGCACTCCAATTTGGGACTCTATGAATATTTGCAGCTGTAGATCAGGATCTGTACTAGTGATAGGGAGCTGGTCAAGCTGGTTGGTGGTGAAATTCAGGGATAAGGAACCAGGCTGTGCCTGTCAAAGTATCCTCTTCATCAACTTGGGATTGAATTGTTAAGAAAAATGATCAGATTACCGGATCTAAACTTTCATCACTCTTATCAGAGTATCTTTGATCTTTAGAGTACACTTGATAATATTAGCCTCAAACACGACTACCTAGTTGAATGATTTTCTGATGAAAGACTTTCATATTTATGATGAGATATCTATTACTACAGATCATTAGCTTATGACAAGCAAGGAGACAAAAATCAATTCATCATTTTTAGTTCTATTGTATTAAGGTCCACAGAGACAGCAAAAATTTACCTAACAGAGCACAAAAGAGTGTGTAAATTGATATGAGTAGCTTGTACCCATTGGCTTCATCCAGTGTAATTTCAGTTGTTATGTCTTTTCCTCCAACCATGTCTATTTAACCTGTCACCATCTACTAATTGTTTCCTCCTTCCTGCTTTCTCTATTTATTAGCACACTTATATTTCAGAATGATAATAATCAGGGTATCTCATGCTCTCCCTACAATGAAGCTCTTTGGAGATAGATACTTGGTCCTATCTTGCACTCTTAGTTTCTAATATTGTGTTTGACACAGAGTCCTTACGCAGTGAAGTCTGTTAAAATAAATGGATGGCTGAACAAATAAATATTACTTTATTTTTCTAAAGAACTATACTGTACTATTGAATGGAAAAGTAAACTATAATCCTATGTTTTCCTTGGGCATGTTGCTGTCTTTGAACATATTCCTCTACTCATTGTATCCCTTCTTATCACCAAGGACTCCTGAGGATATTTTATTGTTGGTAGACAGCCGCTGACAATGTTGTTCCTCCTCAAAAGAAGAAAGTACATTAAACCTGCAGGAATTTTACAGTGTATCTTTGATGTGAAAAGTATATCATCTATTTCTGGGAAAGCTTGCTGTGTTATATAAGAATATAAAGAAGGGAATGAGCAGAGGCCACCAGTCTCAACTTTCACAATCTGCAGATTTCAGCTTTAAAGAAAAAGTGACAGATTAAGTTCTCAAGTCTTGAGTTATACTTGGAAGGGAAACAACATTCAGAACTTATTTGCATCTGAGGGCTCAGTTTTATAAATGGCAAAGCTGCAAGCTTATGCACAGAACTCCGTCTGGGCCTGGCATATGTGCCTAAGCAGTGCGTCCTCTAGGGTTGATAAGCTTTCTACCAATGTCTGCTTTGGGCAAAATGTTACTCTGAAAAGTGTTACTGCCCACTAATAGGTATAAGAACTCTAAACTGGAGCCCTGCCTCTTTTGTTGTTCAGGACAACTCACCCTCTGGTAATTGTCCTCTTTGCAATGCCATCCTTTTTTCTGCATTGGGTCCTAACTCAGAATGATCTACTTCTTCTTTGATATTTGGGCTATCTGCAGGATTGTTCCTTTCCTCAGTACCTTGTAGCTATGTCATTCTTCATCTTCTTGATTTTTTATATTTATCTATTTTTTTGTTAGTTATTTTGTGATACTGGGGGAGCTGAACCCAGGGCTTTACACATATTTTATAAGCACTGAGCTACACCTCCAGCACCTTTTTAATTTTTATCTCAAGATAGGGTCTCACTAAGTTATGCAGGCTGCCTCTGGTCTCTAACTTGCAATTCTCCTGCCTCTGCCTCCCAAGTCACTGGGATTACAGACATGTACCACTTAGCCCTTCATCTTCTTTATTTTATTTTTGCATTCCATTGTCCTTTCTTAAGCATAAGGGTGAGAAAAGTTGCACAAGGTAATATGAACAGGTGAGAAATTTTTCTATCACCTGCCTCAGGAATTATACCATTTTGTAACCTGAAAGGTTAAGAGTTGGGAAACCAATCATTCCAAGTGACATCTTATGTAATAGACACATCTAATTTTATCATGTTGTTAAATCTTTATGCAGATGATTAAATCTGTGAATTTTTCTACAGAACAGACACATCATAACCAATCCTTGATAGCCAAGTTTTTAAGACTTATATACATTTCATATACTATGTATGTTTCTGATATATATGTGTATATATGTGTGATATGTGTGTATGTGTATATATACACATTATATAGATACTTTTTTCTTTCTTGGCAAACATGCTGCCTTTCAAGCCCCATCATTTCTGCCACAAATGGGAAAGTCAGGGTTAAAAAAACATTTACAGCTTATATACAAAATGGTTTACGAAGGAGGGAGGAAATTTTCTTGGAAAATAATCACTATTTTCATAATCTGGTTTGGTTTTTTGGTATCTATTCACCCTTCAAAAAGCTCAGTGGAGGAGGTAGATAAACCACAGGTATAATTATATGTTAGGTTCCAAATTTCTCAAAAGCACCACAGGTTTGGAAATATACTAGGTAGTTAAAGAAATTGTTATGGCAACAATTCCCTATAGCATTTGAAAAAAATTTTTTTTCTTATTTACAAGGCTAAATCCTTTATCTAAATCAGTAGTCCTCAAATGCTAGTCACCTGAACATCTGCATGAAAGTTAGGTTCTAAAAATCATCTAATAATCTGGTATCTATAATTAACCTTCAAGAGATTTTGATTCAGAACACCATCTATGCTGTTTCGACATTTATATTTTAGAAACCTTCCAAGTGATTCTAATGGGCAGATAGATTTGGGGATCACTAGGTAGAAACTTACATTGTTCTTTTTATTAAACCTTGCAAAAGAAGACACTACATGGTGTCAGTTATATGTCAGAGATCTTCAGATTTTAACAGAAGCAGATGAGTAGGTCATTTCCAAGAAGGTCCCAATAACACTGGAAACAACAGAGTGGTGTTGTTGGGTAAGACAGTTGACTCAACCCTTGATCGTCTCCACTAACTTAAAGAAGCATGTAGTCTAAGTAAGAACATGCTCCTCTCGTGCAAAGAAAACCTCATAGAACTAGCTCCCAGCCTAATGGCCCCTTCATCCCAGATTCTTTCCAGAAGCACCCTCCACACACATACCCACACTTTGTGCATTAAAATTCTAGAGCTGTTCCCTTACACTTTCACTTCAGAGGAACCCACTTTAGGGGAACATCAACAGTTGGAAAACTATTAGACATACAAGGAAAACTTTGCTCACAACACATGTTCAATATATGCTTCAAAATATGGTATATTCTCTAATTGTTAGGTGCATTTTGCTCATAAGACAAAGTTTGTCAATTGAATTTCTTAAATCCTCTGAGCCCTTAACAAATTTTTCTGTTTTCACTGCAATGATCTCAAAATTTGTCATATATATTCATATTCATATATACTGATTCATATATATGACATATATATGTATATATGTGTATATATGTGTATATATATATATATATATATATATATATATATATATATATATATACACACACACACACACACACATGAATGAGTCGGGCTTGACTGGACAGCACCTAACAACAACATAGCTTTTTCTATGATAAAGCTTCACTTCAAAATTCAGTGCAGCAAGAGATGAACAATAACTCATAATAGAATAAATAAAACAATATACTGTAATAAACGTTGTGGAAATATAGTCTCTTTTGAAACAGTCAAGGTGAATGTTAGTAGAGCATTTTCAGACCACATTTCACCATGTGTGTCTGAAATCATGGAAAATGAAACTGCAGGCTCAGGGGGCTCTACTGTGACTCCTGTTCTTACTATGTCCTCTTCTCAGTGTGCCAGCATCCATGGGTGGATGCAGTGGAATTGTGCTTGTCTGCAGCTCAGGGCCCTGGTGATCAGTGCCTCCCACAGACAAAGTCAACAGCTTGGAGCAGGACTATTGTGCTAGGAGCTTTGCTGTTCATACTTCACAGTCCTAGTTCCCATATAATATTGGAGCTACTGGCACAGTGCAGTCTATAATAACTGATATATGAATAGATGCTATACCTTCCCCTCAGCAGGTGTTTATCTGTTTAATTTTCACCCATATATAGGTACTGCTGAGTTATATTTCTAAAGCAGTAAAATATACTGCTTAGGGTAAAAATATATCTTGTCCAATGAATTCAGGATATTTTTCACTGCAGTTTTTTTTTCAGTACTCAGAAGGAAGGGAGTTTGAACTCAAGGCCTTGAACATACTAGGCAAATGCTCTACCACTAAGGTGCATACCCATCCCTTTTCCATTTTTTATTTTGACACAAGGTCTAGCTAAATTATGAAACTGCTTTTGTCCTTGAACCTGCGGATCCTTCTACGTAGGATCCTTCCTACATAGCTGAGATTACAGATACAAGATACAATGTTCAGCTCAATGCAGTTATTTTTTAATATCAGAGAGATGTTACTACAGCTGCTACTACTACTACTACTACTACTACTACTACTACTACTACTACTACTATCATTATTATGTCCTGCATGGGAGTAAACCCAAGGCCTTGAGCATGATAGGCTAGTGCTTTAGCATTGAGTTATATCCCCAGAATCTCCCCAGCCTTTTAAAATATTTAATTTGAGACAGAATCTCCCTAAATTTCACAGTCGCCCTCTCTTGTCAAAGTTGTGATCCTCTTGCCACAGGTTCCTAAGCCTTTGGGATTATAGGCATGTGCCATGACACTGGGCTCTCCATATTCTTTTTCAAGAAGTTAACAATTTTTTTTTTATCTTTGGGGAGGGTGGCAGTAGGGGACAATGAATAAAAGCAAAGCAACTGGTGACTTAGATTAGTTTTTCCTAACTGGAGGTGACACAGAGTTTCTCCTGCAGCCCAGCCTGAAGATAGTGAGGTTCTTTGTTCTTCTTCCGTACTATCATATACTATGGGAGAACTGAAATAGGTGAGATTCACTGAAAGGCAACCAGGCAGTTTTCACAAGGCAGCTTGTGACCCTGTCCTTTCTCCAAGAGACATGAGTTGCAAATATAGGATTGGTTTAAAGTCTAAGAAATCGTCAAGTTTGAGATACCAGTTTATTTCATCATAAGAATATTTTTGGCTGCCATGTAAACTTATGTACATCAATCAATAAGAGAAGAAAAACTGCAAAATCATCTGACTGATATATACATATATATGTGTATATGTATATGTATATGTGTATATATGTATACGTGTGTATATATGTATATATGTATGTGTATATGTATATGTATATGTGTATATATGTATACATGTGTATATATGTATATATGTATGTATATATATGTGTGTGTGTATATATATATGTGCATATATATATATATATATATTTTTTTTTTTTTCAGAACTGGGAAATTGAACCCAGGCTTCAAACATGTTTTTTCCTGGCCCATTTTTTACTTTGCATTTTGAGACAGAGTCTTGCTAAATTACGCAAGCTGCCTTTGTTCTCAAACTTGCAATCTTTCTGCCTCTGCCTCCCAAGTTGCTGGGATTAAAGATGTGCATGCTCCATCATGCCCTGATTTGAATGATATTTCAAATCACAGAATTTCAGATTTTAAAATAATGGTGGAAATGTGTGGAATTCTATTTTAACCAATACTTTTTGGGTTGAAGGCAATTTCTGCCTAGGGTATAAACAAGATTCTTGACCCCCCCCCCCTTAGTCTACAGTTTTTCATGGGGGAAGAGTCAAAGGTGGAGGTCAGGCAGATGGATAATGTTATATAACTACTTGGTACACCATTTCTTAAGTACACTTGGGGCAGCGAGTTTCTGGAGGAAAGTGTGGACTTTGAACCAGTGCTGAGTCTAAATCCCAGCTTTCCATTTACTAGCACAGTGACCTTGGGTCAGTTACCTTAGCCTCAGTTTCTTCATCTATGAAATGTGATTCTACTGTGAACTAAATGTTTGTGACACTCAAATTCATATTAGAAATCCTCCCTGCAATGCAAAGGTATTATGAGGTGGGGGCCTTGGGAGGTAATTATGTCATGAGAATGGGGCACCCTCAAATGGGATTGCTGCCTTTACATAGAGACACAAGTGGCCATACACTGTGGTGCACTACTATAATCCCAGCCACTAGGGAAGCTGAGGCAGGAGGATCATGAGTTCAAGGCCAGAGGTTGTCTGTGCAATTTAGCAAGACCCTGTGTCAAAATTAAAAAGGGGGCTAGGGTTGCATCTCAGGGGTAGAGCACTTGCCTAACATGTGCAAGGTCTTGTGTGCAACCCCAGTACTGAAAAAGGGGGAAAAAAGAGCAACAGAGAGATACGATAGCTTGCCTTTTCTCTCTCTAGTCTCTGACAAGAGAGGCTACAATGAGAAGATAGTCATCTGTGAAGCAGGAAGCAAGTGTTCCCTAGACACTGGATCTGCCAGCACCTCCATCTTAGACTTCTTAGTTTGCAGAACTGAGAAAAGTAAATTTTGTTGTTTAAGCCACCGAATTTATAGCATTTTTGTTATAGTATCCCAAACTTTAAGACATAGTCATAAAGCTTACCTTAGAGAATTTCAATAATTACAGTTTTCTTAAAATGCATATAACTTGTTCAACATGTACTTAGCATTTGGAGTGTTTTATAAGAATTGATTTCTGTACAGGTAATCTAACTAGTTAATCTAACCAACTAAATAAAACTGCAACATCAAGTACTAATTGTGGCTTAATGCATTGTTGTTGTTGTTGTTAGGTGCTGTCGAGTCGGTATCCGACTCATAACGACCCTCTGTCCAACAGGGGGAACACTATTGTCAGTGCTTCTCTGCTGTGCATAGGGTTTTCAATGGCAGATTGATTTTTGGGAGGGGGTTGCCAGGTCCTTCTCCCAAGCCTACAGCTTCTGGTGTTCCCAGGCGGTCTCCCATCCAGGTACTAACCAGGCCTGACCCTGCTTAGCTTCCGAGATCTGACGGGATCGGATG
>VMDO01035930.1:0-15611 GCA_007922755.1 Pedetes capensis
CAAATGATTTAGCACCATGTTTTTGAACAAAATGGACTAAAGAAAACTATGTATTTCAGAAAATAAATCACTTATGGCACTTATTGGTTATTTGTTTCTGCTTAAAATGTATTTTATAATTCATTAAAACACCTTTAAAAACTTAATTATTTTCTCTCCCTAAGGCTTACAACATGTTTCTGTTAGAAAATTAAGCATAGTTGTAAATGTTAAAGTATTGGAAAGTTTTCATTTGGCCTGTAGCAGCAAACATATTTATTTGCATGCATTAACTGGAAACATAATTAATCATGTCTTTGACATCTTATGAGGAAAATTCTAACTCTAAATGTAATGATTCTAAATCCTCTTCATATTTTTCTCTGGTATATATCATTTCCAGGTTTTGAGAATGCATTCTCTGGCTTTAAAAAGTAGATGTCTTTCATGAAAATGAAACTTTTCATGACATTGTCGATAGATACTTTGGAGTTTTCTGTGAAAAAAAATATATTAAATTCACTTTTAAATGAAATTGACAGAAAGGTGACAGATGAATGTGTGAGATATAGACTTAGAAGTGCAATTAAGTATAAGGTATAGAGTAGGGCAATGGTAGTAGGAATGGAAATGAAGTGAACCATAACCCACATACCAAAGTCTCTCCATGGAGAGAGTACAAACAGAAGACTGGAAGTGTAATGAAAACAGTAATGGAAATATTATATGGCCCAGGATCCAACCACCATATTATTGTAACCCCAGACCTCCAAGAAAGCCCCTCTTACAGCCAGGATCCTGAAGTGTTCATATGTTTTTATTACAAAATAAAATACTAAACTGCGTCTTCCATATCATACTAGAATATAATTGGCACTCTATACAGGTTTTGTATGTGCAGTTTTAACTGTGAATTGAAATTATTTTAAAGCAGTGTTCAAGATGGCTGAATAGAGGCACCCTGTACTTACCTGCTCCTAAACAAAGAACAAAACAATAGGTGTATAGCTGCATTTTGAGGTGAGTGAATCAAACCCTAAGTGTCTTGCACTATAAGGGAAAATTGTTATGATGCAGAGGCAAATGTACAATGCCACCTTCAAGAATGTGAAGTTCAGAAAGCCTTCACTCAGAGATATGGGGCATGGCCAATAGCATGGGAAATCATACGAGTGCCTGGATTAAAGACAGTCACCCACACAGTTCACATCACCGTTACACAAATGCTGCTCATGGGTGCCTTTCACTTACAGGGTATGGAATGACCTCCATAGTTCCATTCCTGCCACACCCATGGGGAATACTGGAATACTCTTGAGCAGTGCTGCACTCAGCTATTGCCCTGCCTCCAGTGCATATGATATAAAGGGGTCTGGAGAGCAATTATGCCCAGCACTGGCTGTGTTCTGCTCTCCTTCATGCATGCAGGCACCTCAGCTGAAGAAAAAGGGGAGAAGGGCCCAGCCATCAACCCACCCCTGGGTGTACACAGCCAAGGGAAGCCCTGAGAGGAATTCACCCAACTCCTGGAATAATTCACTCTTGCTTGCTCCCTGCTGGGTACAAAGCCCTGGCTGTTGTCCTGACCTTGGGTGCACACAAACAAAGGAGTCCTGGAAATAAATTTTGTCTGGCTCCAGCCACAATCCACTCATGTTTTCTCCCTGACAGACATTACAGCTGGAAGGTCAGGGAGAGAAAAGCCCCAGCCATTGCTCTGTCCTCAGGCACACACAGCTACAAGATGTGAGAGATTCTGCTCCTGGGCAGGGACACAGAGTAAAAGCACAGAGGATTAGCACAATGCCTGCAGCCACCACTACTATGCAGTTCCCAGAACACCTTACCCTACCCCTTCTCTGATCATGCACTGCTGATAGAACTGGATGTGAATGCCACAGAGCAGTACCACAGTGCATCCTGCCCCTGCATCTCCCTGCAAGGCACCAGGCCTGTACCACTGTCTGTGCAGAGGACAAGTACATTAGGCCCCTCACTGCTACTGGTATATTCAGCACCAGTCAACAGTGATGGAGACAACACTCATCATCTGATATGGGTTACCATCCATTTCCATTGTAGGAGTAACCCCACAGGGTGCACCCACAAACTCTTCTGTCTGTAACACACCTACCTGAACTTCTAGAGTTCCTCCATTCTTGTGTGACTCAGAGAAACTGTGAGTGTCTCTGACTCCAATGAGGTACACACTATGCCCAAACTTCCTAATAACAGCCAAAGAAGCTACAAGGAGATTATTTTATGGTGTCCAGCTGGAAATAAACTCAACATTGCATAATAAACCAATGACCTAAGACACATCTTCAGAAGAAAGCTAATTATTAAGAAGGGCATCTTATAAAAGTGGTAGAGATATCCAGTGTACCAGGTATACAATATAAACAGGAATGCAAAAAATAAAAAATAAAAATAACAAGGGAATGTGATAATTCCAGAAAATTATAACTCTCTGGTACTAGATTCTAAAGAAATCTAAAAGGATGAAATTTCTGATTAAGAATTCAGAGAATGACTTACTTAAAATTCAACGAATATGAAGAGAATCCAGGTAAACAATTAAGTGAAATTAGGAAGACAATGCATAATATGATTGAAAAATCCAGCAAAGGCAGAAATCTTTGAAGGAACTTGATAAGCCAAATTTAAAAAAAAATTATTTCACAGCTTCAACATAGACTAGATCAAGTGGAAGAAAGACCAATGTGCTCGAGATAGGTCTTTGGAAAGGAAACATTCAGACTGAGAAAAAGAAAAAAGTAAGAATGAATAGGTCATTAAAGATGCTTCGTACACCATTAAAAGAATAAACATTTCTATCATTGAATATACAAGGAAGAGGAAATAAATTTTAAGGGGAAAATGAGAGGAATTAAAGGGTAAGGGCATAAGAATAACTATTTGATGCTATATTCCCAGCACTTGTGAAGCTGAATCAGGAGGATCACAAGTTCAGGGACAATTTGAGCTACACAATGTATTCCAGACTATTCTGAGGTATATAGTGAGATTCTGTCTAAAAAAAAAGGCTATCTAATAAAATACTAGCAGAGACCTTCTTAATCTTAGGAAAAACATGGAAAATGGACATGCATGTGCAAGAAGATTGCTGATCACAAAACAGACAAGAAAATATCCTCACCATGACATATGATAGTCAAAATGTAAAATGCACAGGAAAAAGAAAGTATTTTAAAGTCTATAAGAGAAAAACACTAAGTAACATCCTAGGGTGATCCCATTAGACTAATAACAAACTTCTTGGAAAAAAACCTTTACAAGATAGAAGGGAATAGAATGATGCATTAAAAGTACTGAATAAAAAATTATGAATGAAGATTGTTGTATCCAATAAGGCTATCCTTCAGAAATGAAGAAAAGATAAAGGTAAGCAAAAACTGAGGAAATTTATGACTGCCAGACCAGCCTTACACAAAATGCTTAAGAGAGTCCTATATCCAGAAGCAAATGAAAGATACCCTCATGATAGCATGTGAAAGCATAAGATCCAGTAGAAGAGTAGATACACAAAAAATAGAAAAGAAGCAAATATTAGCAATATAGTAAGCCATAAAACTACAGAGATAAAAAAAGAGTAAGAACAAAAAGTTTTCTAAATAATTAGAAGAAAGTCACCAAAAAACAAGAGTACTTACCTATCAATAATGTTGCTGTTAGGTGCCTTCTAGTCAGTGTCCAACTCATAGCAACCCTACATACAACAGGCAAACACTATTGCCAGGGCTTCTCTGCTATTCATAGGGTCTTCAATGGCAGATTGATTTTTGGGAGTGGGTTGCAGTGTCCTTCTCCCAAGCCTACAGTATCTGGTGTTCCCAGGTGTTCTCCCATCCAAGTACTAACCAGACCCCATCCTACTTAGCTTCTGAGATCTGATGGCATCAGACACCACAGTGTTATAGCTGCAGGCTGAACCTCTCAATAATATCTTTGAATAAAAATGGATTGATATCTCTAATTAAAAGAAAACACATGGGATGAATGAGAAAAAAACAAGATCCAACAATATAGTACCTATAATTAACTCACTTTACCAGTAAAGATATACACAAAATGAAGTAAATTGATGGAAAATGATTGTTGTGATTTGGATAGGACATATCCCCCCACCAAAAAGGCTCATATGTTGAAAGCTTAGTTCTCAACTGGTGGTACTGCTGAGAGGTGATTGGATCATGAGAATGCTAACTTCATCAATGTATTAAACCACTGAAGGGTTCATATGGAAAGGACTATTAGGAGTTGAGGCCTGATTGTAGGAAATAGATCACTGGGGCATGTCTTTGAAGGGGATATGTTTTACCAGGACTCTTCCTATCATTTTTGTATCCACCCTGAGGTGAGCAACATTGCTCTGTCACACCTTTTCACCATGATATACTTTCTCACCCCAGGCCTAGAAGCAATGGAGTCAGCAAACCACAGATTGAAATCCCTGAAATCATGAGCCAAAATAAATGCTTCCATTTTAAAATTGCTTGTCTTAGGTATTTTGTCACAGTAACAAAAAAAAGATAGTTAAAACATAAAATTGGTACTGAGAAGTGGGCTCATTGTTTTGACTATATCTGACCATGTGGTTCAGCAGCACTTCAAAGTGATTTGTGGAAGGAATTTGGAAAAGTTTGGAGAATCAAGTTAGACCAAGTTTAGAACATTGTTAGAAGAGCTTAATGGGAGATTTGGGGAGTGCTTCAGAAAACCAGAATGCTAATAGGAATGTACAGAGTAAAGACTGTTCTCTGGAGGTTTCAGACAGAATTGAGGATGATTTGCATTTTAATAAAGAATGTGTATACATTCTGTCCATACCCAGAAATTTGTGGGAAGCTGAATTTAAAGATGATGGACTAATTGATCTCGTGGAGAAAATTTCAAGGCAGCACAACATTCAGGATGTGGCAAGACTATTGCTGACTGCATTTAGCCAGATTTATAATGAGAATCAAGAATAAAAAGCACAGCGAAATATTGTGGAAAACTTTTAATTTGGCCAGAAAAAGAGCACACCTTTATAGTTGTGGCTAAAGAAAGTGTGGTTGCTTAACAGATTAGTATCATCAAAATGAAGTCAAATACTTTGAACTGGGACAATAGGAAAGATGCTTTGTGAGCGTCTCAGGGATTGGCAGGACTCCAACAATAATGGGCTCAGGGATATAAAGGAATAAACTCATTTGAAAGACTGCCTTGAGAAGAGAACTCCAGAGCACTCTTCTGAACAGAGCTCCCTAAGGAACTATTTCCCCCATATTCAACTGTCTGTACACTCAAAGGCTGATGGAGCTACCATGGTCGAAATAAGCCTAGTGCCATGTAAACTACTTTCCCTGGGGAGATATAAAAGGCACATCTATTCATCCCAGATAGAAATGGCATGTACAGATCAAAGAAATGATCACATCAAGTTAAACTTGGTGAAACATGAGCTTGTTGGTGCAGCACAAAAGAGCATAGATGATTATAGACAGTATTTATGGACATCTATACCACCAGTTCAATCTCTCTGAGGAGTTCTTATTAAGGACTCCCACAGACAGTTTCACAACCAAAATCTCTCTGAAGAATTCTATATGTGCCTCCCAGGCAGCTGCACTACCAATGAGACCCACTCACAAGAAATCATTCACCCTTTATATAACTTAGCATCATATACATCTGGAGTAGAAAATGACTAGCACTTCATGGGAGGGTCTTTGGAAATTTTCTGGGGGTCTTAGGACCATCCCTTCCCCCTCCCTCCAAAACATAATATTAATATCCCCATTACCATTGTCATAGGCCTATCTATCTTCTATATAGTTTCATATATTTCATTGTCATGACTATAGACCTAGGTCTCCTAGGTTGTAATGGCAATGAGCCTGGAAGAATCAGATGCACTACACTGAGGTACTGCTGAAGATCTTGGCATTATCCATGTGATACTGATTTTATATGCAGGAAGAGTCACTGGGTCACAGAGGCTTCCACCAATTTCAAAGGAATTCCTGGGAGGCCATGAAATGTATGACAGGGTCAAAATCTCTGTGGGAAGCCCTCTAGGTGGTGAGGCCTGAAGCTGGTAGGGTGAAGCCCAAGCTGCAGTGGGGACCTCCCTTGGTTTACATATAAAATGTCGCCCAAATGTCATGTTGAACATTAGGACCCCAGGTGGTGGCACTGTTTCAAGAGGCTGTGAAATTTTAGTAAGTGGGACCTAGCTGGTGGAAGTAGGTAACAGGCAGTGAGCCTTTGGTGGTTTTACCTGTACTTTAAACTTGAACTTTTCAACAATATTGGAAATACTAAGATTGTGGGGCCTTCAGCTTTAGCACTGTGGCATCCGATGCCATCCGATCTTAGAAGCTAAGCAGGGTCAGGCCTGGTTGGTACTTGGATGGGAGACTGCCTGGGAACACCAGATACTGTTTTGCCTGCTGTACGATCACTATGAATCAGACACCGACTTGATGGCACCTAACAACAAATAACAAGATTGTGGAAACTCTTGTAGATGGAATAAATGTACATGAGCCTTTGGGGGCCAGGGGTGGTGTGTTCTGGCTTGGATATGAAGTGTCCCCCCAAATGGCATATGTGTTGAAATCTTGCTTCCCAAATGATGATACAATTAAGAGGTGATTGGATCATGAGGGCTTTCATACTATCAGTGAATTATTTCATTGATGAGTTCATAGTGAATTGGCTAATAAGAGGAGGGACATGGTTATAGGAAATAGGTCTCAGGGGTTGTGTCATTGAAGGGTATATCTTTTCCCTGGCCTTCCTCACTTCTTCACCTCTCTCTCTCTCTCTCCTCTCTCTCTCTCTCTCTCTCTCTCTCTCTCTCTCTCTCTCTCTCTCTCTCCTCTCCTCTCCTCTCTTCTTTCTGAAGAGAAGAGCTTTGCTGTGTCTCATCTTTCTGCCATGTTGTACTTCCTTACCACAGCTGAAGAAGCAATGGAGCTATCCAACCATGGACTGAAATTCCCTGAAACCATGAGCCAAAATAAAGCTTTCTTACTTTAAATTATTTATCTCAGGTATTTTGTTACAGTGATGAAAAAGTTAACCTAAGCAATGATATTCCAGGAAAGTAGAATCCTAAAGCAAGCAGGAGTAGTTATATCTGACAAAATATACTTTGAGACAAAAACTGTAAGAAGAGAAAAATGTCACTAAATAATAATCAAGGGATAAATTAATAAGATGAAATGATGATAAATCTGTTGTTGTTAAGTGCAGTGGAGTTGGATCTGACTCATAGCAACCCTATATACAACAGAATGAAACACCCCCCAATACTGTGCCATCCCTGGCAATAGCAGGGTCTCTTTGCTATTCATAGGGTTTTCAATGGCAGATTGTTTTGAGATTGTTTTGAGAGTGGGTTGCCAGGTCTTTCTCCTGTTTCTGCAGTGGAGGGGTATGAACCCAGGGCCTCAGACAGTGCAGAATGGCACTCTACTAATGGAACTAAATCCCAGTGGATTGTTAATCTACATGCATACAAGCATAACATTTTATAAAACAAACACTATTAGAACTAAGGGGCTATGGCTTAGCTCACTTGGTAGGGCACTACTTTGCACTCTCTGAGGATCCAGGTTTGATCTCCAACACTGCAAAAATGGGAGAATGATATGGCAATCCACTCCCAAAACAGTATCAAAACAATCAGTCAATGAAAACCCTATGAGAGTCACTATGAGTCAGACCTGATTCAAGGCCATAACAATAGCATTAGAACTAAAGAGAGAAATAGGCTCTGGTGAAATAATAAGGATTTCAGTAACCCATTCACATCAATGGAAAGATCATCCATGCAACAAAATAATCAAAGTAAAATTACATTGCAGACTAAATGGACTTTACAGAACATTCCATCCAGAAGCTACAATATACAAGTTCTTTTCTTCAGCACAGGAAACTTTCTCTATAACGGACTATGTATTTGGACACAAAATGAGTCTTAACAACTTCAAAAAATTAAAATCATACCTTGTATCTATTAGAATCACAATGGTATAAACTAGACATCAATAATAAGAGAAAATTTAGAAATTATACAAATACATGCAGAGTGAATGTTGTGTGAACTGTTTTATCTGAGAAAATATAAAGTGAATGCCTATTCATCCCAGATAGACAGGTCACAGGCAAAGCAAAAAAGGATTCCGTCAAATCTAACCTGATGAACCAATGAGTTTTTGGGGGTTACTTACAGGAGCATGGGTGCCTCAGACATCTATATCACTGAAGAGTCACACTCACAGATAATTTTTTACTTCATATATAGCTTGGTGCCTGCAGCTGTAGCACTGTGGCCTCTGATACCATCAGATCTCAGAAGCTAAGCAGGGTCAGGTCTGGTTAGTACACGGATGGAAGATGGCCTGGGAACACCAGATACTGTAGGCTTGGGAGAAGGACCCTGCAACCCACTCCCAAATATGAATCTGCCGTTGAAAACCCTATAAATAGCAGAGAAACACTGGCAATAGTGTTTCATCTGTTGTAAGTAGGGTCCCTATGAGTCGGGCACTGACACCTAACAACAAAAATATAGGTTGGCATCATTATCAAGTACAGCTGGACCAGGAGGGAGTGGTGAGTGGCATCTCAGGGGAGGGTCTTAAAGGTCCAGTGAAGGTCTCATGAGGGCCTTGGGACCATCCCTCCCCCTCTCTCCAAGAGAAAATGTTTATACCGCCATTACCATTACAGTAGGTATAGTTATCTGCATAATTATATTTATTCCATTGCCGTGACTACTCTACTTCAAGATGGTGATGATCATGTCAGGACCAAAGGAAACAGCCACATTACATTGAACAGCATACCTTTAAACTGGGTGTGGGTAATTGAATAAGTCAGAAGGGAAATTAAGAATTTCTTGAAACAAATAAAAATTAAAACCCCACATACCAAAACCTGTGGGATACCTCAAAAGCAGTATTAAGATGGATTCACTGCTAAATTCTACCAGACCTTTAATGAACTAAAGCCAACAATCCTCAAACTATTCCATAAAATTGAAAGGGAAAGAACTCTTCCAAATTCTTTGTACAAAGCCAGGATTAAACTGATATAAAACTGGGGAAGTGTACAACAAAAAAGAAAAAAATATACCAATCTCCTGAATGGACATTCACACAAAATTCTTAATAAAATAATTTCAAACAAAATTAAACAACACATTAAAAAGATCATACAAAATGATCAAGTTGGTTTCATTCCAAGAATGTAAGGATAGTTCAACGTATGCTAATCAATTAACATAATTCACCACATAAACAGAAAAAGGGAAAAAAAATCACATGATGACCTAAATAGACACAGAGAATGCTTTTTAGATAGTTCAGCATTCCGTCATCATAAAATCCCTGAAGAAACTAAGAATAGAAGGAACATACCTCAACATGACAAACACTATATATGACAAACCTATAGACAACATTACAATGAATGAAGACAAACTAAAAGTATTTCCTTTAAAATCAGGAATAAGACAAGAATGTCTGCTCTCTCCACTCTTATTCAGTATGGTTCTTGAATTCCTTGCGAGAGAAATAAAGAGAAAGACATTAAATGTATACAAACAGGAAGAGAAGTCAAATTACCCCTACTTGCAGATAACATGATCCTATACTTAAAGGACCCTCAAGAACCCACCAGAAAACCCTTAAATCTGTTAAATACTTTCAGCAAAGTAATAAAAAATCAACATACAAAATTAGTATCTTTCCTATATCCCAATAATGAACACACTGAGAAAGAAATCAAGAAAATAACCCCATTCATTCACAGAATCCTCAAAAAATAACTAAGAATACACCGAAGCAAGGGCATGAAAGGTCTCTATCATTAAAAACTACATCTTACCAAGAGAAATCTAATGATTCAATGCACTCTCCCTCAAAATTCCAATGATTTTTCTTCACGGAAGTAGAAAAAAATCTTAAATTCATGTGGAAGTACAAAAGACCCTGAATAGCCAAATCAAGCCTAAGCAACAAGAGTAATACAAAACATATTACAATACTTAATTTCAGGTTATACTACCAAGCCATAATAACAAAAAGGATGGTACTTGCACAAAAAAACACAGGTAGACAAATGTAGTATAAAAAAGACCCAGAAAAAAAAACTTTACACAGTTATAGCCATCTGACTTTTGACAAAGGTGCCAAAAATATACATTGATGAGAAGATAGCCACATTACCAAGTAGTGCCTGGAAAACTGTATAACCACAAGTAAAAGACTGAAATTTGATCCCTATATATCTATACAAAATGGATTTTAAAAACTCAACATAATATCTGAAACACCGAAACTACTAGAAGAAATCATAGGGGAAATACTTCAACATATAAGCATAGGCAATGACTTTCTGAGCAGGACTATTAACAGCTCAGGAAATAAAACCAAGAATTGACAAACAGTATTGCGTGAAATTAAAAATCTTCTCCAAAGCAAAGGAAACAATTAAGAGAGTAGAGAGATAATCTATAGAATGAGAGAGAAATTAGGCCAGCTACTCATCAGACGGAGGATTGTTGTTAGGTGCCATCAAGTCAGATCAGACTCATAGTGACCCTATGTACACAGAAGGAAACATTCCCGATACTGCACCAAGTCTGGTACCATGTCAGTATTTCTCTGCTATTCATAGGGTTTCCAGTGGCTGATTGTTTCAGTATTGTTTCTAGGAGTGGGCTGCCAGGTTCTGTTCCCATTTTTCCAGTGCTGGGGATCAAACTCAGGGCCCCAGAACACGTAGGGCAAGCACTCTACAAACTGAGCTAAACCTCAGCCTGAGATGTTGTTGTTGTTGTTGTTGTTGTTAGGTGCCGTTGAGTCGGTATCCGACTCATAGCGACCCTCATAGGGTTTTCAATGGCTGAGTGCTTCGGGATTGCCTTGGGAGTGGATTGCCAGGCCCTTCTCCCATTTTTGTGGTGCTAGGAATTGAACTCGGGTCCTCAGAGACTGCAGTGCAGCGCTCTACCCACTGAGCTAAATCCCAGCCCTCAGCCTGAGATAGGAGATTAATACTCCAAATATTTTTAAAACTCAAAAAATTAAACACTCAAAACAAATAATCCAATCAATGAACAGTTCTCAAAAGAATTATAAATGACCAATAAATACATTTAAAATGTTCAACATCCTCAGCCATCAGAAAAATACAAACAAAACTACATTGAGATTCCATCTCACTCCAGTCTGAATAGCTAGTATCAAGAATAAAAAATACTAGCAAGGATATTGAGGAAAGGGAACCCTTATACACTGTCGATGAAAATGTAAATTATTCTAGCCTCTATGTAAATAATTGTGAAAATTCCTCAAAAAATAAAAGTAAAGAATAAAATTACCATATTGTGATGTTTAATCTTAATTGTCAGCTTGATTTTATTGAGAAGTGCCTAGGAAATTATTAAAGGACAGCTTTAGGGGTGTCTGTGATGGTCTAGGTTATGAGGGCTCTGACTTAATGAATAGATTAGTACCTTGAGGGACTTACTTATTTTGATTACTAGGGGCATGAACTCAGGACCTTGCACATACTTTTCAAGTGCTTTGCCACTCAGCTGTACCCCAGCCCACTTTTCATTTTTTATCTTAAGAAGGTTCTCACTAAGTTACACAGGCTGCCTCTGGCCTCAAACTTGTGATCCTTCTGCCTTTGCCTCCCAAGTTCCTGGATTACAGGCATGAGCCACCATTCCTGGATCCCTTGATGGATTTATAATATAATGGCATTAATGTGAGGTGTGAAAGGTAGGAAGTGGGGGCTACTTATATTAAATAGGTCACTAAGGGCATGTCATTGAGGGCAATAGGTTGTTCTGAGCCAATTTCTGTCAGGCTGTTTAGTGTCTGCAAGGAGCTGAAAAAGCTCATTCACCACACAGTCCCACCACCATGAGGTCCACCCCAAAAACATGGGACCCAGTAACCATGGACTGAACCCTCTGAAATAAATCCTTCCTCCCTGAAGGTGTTTATGCAAATTATTTTGGTCATGGCAACCAAAAACTAACTAAATCATATATGATCCAGTTATACCATTCTGGGTATATACCCAAAGTAACCAAGGTCAGTAAGTAATCCTGTATACCCATGTTTGTTGTGGCATTTTTGCAATAGCCAATTTATAGAATCAGCCTAGTGGTTCATCAATGGATGATTTCATAAAGAAAATGTGACATATATAAACAAAGGAGTATTAATCAGCCATGGGCTGAGATTTAGCTCAGTTGGTAGAGCGCTGTGCTGCAGTCTGAGGTCCCGAGTTCAATTCCCAGCACCACAAAAATGGGAGAAGGGCCTGGCAATCCACTCCCAAGGCAATCCCAAAACAGTCAGCCATTGAAAACCCTATGAGGGTCACTATGAGTTGGATACCGACTTGACGGCACCTAACAACAACAATAACATTAAACAGCCATAAAGAAGAACAAAATCATGTCATTTGTAGAAAAATAGATGGAAATGGAGATCATCATGCTAAGTGAAATAAGCCAAACCCAGAAAGACAAATATCATATGCTTTGTCTCTTTATTTTTGCTGTCATGGTTGCTTCAATGTCCTGAATTGATTCAAAATGTTTACCTTTCAAGGTATTTTGACTTTGAGGAAGAGCCAGAAATCTCATGTTGCCTGATTCAGTGAATAACGTGGATGAGAACACACCATAATATTTCTATTTGACAGAAATTGCCATGCAAGAAGCAATGTGTGACACAGAATTTTGTCATGGTAGAGGATTAAACCAAAGACATTCATAAAAGAGGACTTCCAGAATTACTTCAGAAAGTGGCAAGAACAGTGGGATAAGTATATTTGAATCCAGGGGGAAGTATTTTTTTTCTTGGAAATTTTTAAAGTACACCTTAATGTGATTCATTCTGACATGCTTTTCATTGTGGCATTTACATATATGCATTTTGTTGTACATTATACATATAGGTTCCCCCTTACCCTCTTGTATGCTTCCCCCCCCCCATCTAAGTCTTCTCTATCATTTACTTGGTAATATTTTTCTATATGTCCTTGGGTACCTGTTCTATTTAAGATAGAAACCTTTCCTGTAGTGAACTTTGTTTTAATCTTGTCAGAAAAATTGCATGCATTTTCTTGACCACTTATATTGACACCATTCTTAGCTTTTTATTTTATTTTATTTTATTTTGATCCGACCTTTGAATAGGATTTTTTCTTCTTATAATTTTGATTCAACTCCCACATATGAGTGAGAACATGTGGTGTTTCTCTTTCTGAGCTTGGGTTCGTTCACTTAAAATAATTTTCTCTAATTCCATCCATTTTGCTGCAAATGACCTTATTTCATTTTCCTTGATTGCTGAGTAGTATTCCATCATGTATATGTACCATAGTTTTTTTTATCCATTCTTCTGGTGAAGGGCACTTTGGTTGATTCCATATCCTTGCTATTGTGAAAAGTGCAGCATTGAACATGGAGATGAAGGTGTCTCGGTGGTATGATGACCGATCTTCCTTTGGGTAAATTCCCAGTAGTGTTATAGCTGGGTCATATGGTAGATCTATTTTCAGTTTTTTAAGATATCTCCATATTGATTTCCATAGTGGCTGGACCAATTAACAGCTCCAACAACAATGTAATAGTGTTCATTTTTCAAAGCAACCTCGCCAGCATTTGTTATTTGTTTTATTGATCTTGGCCATTCTTATTGGTGTAAGGTGAAATCTCAGAGTTGTTTTAATTTGCATTTCCCTAATGGCTAGGGATACTGAGCATTTTTTCATGTGTTTCATGGCTTTATGGACCTCTTCATTTGAGAACTGTCTACTTAGTTCTTTGCCCATTTGTGTATTGGGTTATTTGATTTTGGGGGAGTTTTTTTTTTTTTCTTGAGTTCTTTATAAATTCTAGTAATTAGATCTTTATCTGATATATAAAATGTGAAGATTTTTCCCATTCAGTGGGGGTTTCCTTGACTGTGTTAATTGTTTCTTTTGCTGTGCAGAAGCTTTTTAATTTCATGTAATCCCATTTATCTATTCTTGTTGCAATTTCTTGAGCAATTGGAGTCCTGTTAAGGAAATACTTTCCTATGCCTACATGATGGAGTGCATTGCCTATCTCGCCTTCTATAAGTTTTAAAGTTTCTGGTTTTATGTTGAGATCTTTTATCCATTTTGAGTTAACTCTCATGTATATTGAGAGATGCTGGTCAGCTTTCATTTTTCTGCATGTGGATGACCATGTTTCCCAGCACCATTTGTTGAAAAGGCTGTCCTTTTTCCAGTTTACTTGCTTTGCTCCTTTGTTGAAAATCAGGTGGCTATAGGTGTGTTGAGGTATTTCTGGGTCTTCTATTCTTTTCCAGATGTATTCAGACCTATGTTTGTGCCAGGACCAATCTGTTTTTGCAACCACTGCCCTGTAGTATAGCTTCAAGTCAGGAATTGTGATTCCACCTGTGTTCGTTTTGCAGCTTAAGAGTGTTTTGGCTATACCTGGTCTTTTGTGGTTCCATATGAATTTTTCGAACATTTTTTTCTATTTCTGTAAAGTCAGTCAGTGGAATTTTGATGGGGACTGCATTAAATCTATAAACTGCTTTTGGTAGGGTAGCCATTTTTACTGCATTAATTCTCCCTACCCAGGAGCAGGGGAGGTCTTCCCATTTTTCAGTGTCCTCTGCTATTTCTTTCTTTAATGTTTTGAAATTTTCCTTGTAGATATCTGAAGGGTCTTTGGTTAGATTGATTCCAAGGTATTTAATTTTCTTGTGGGTTCACATGAATGGTAGTTTTCCTGAAATTTCATTCTTTTCCTATTTGGAATTTGTTTAAAGAACAGCTATTGATTTTTGTGTGTTAATTTTGTAGCCTGAGACTTTGCTGAAGGAGTTAAATAGATCCAGAAGTTTTCTGGTTCAGGTTTTGGGGTCTTTCAGGTATAGGATCATATAATCTGCAAATAAGGATAATTTGACCTCTTCCTTGCCAATCTGTACCCCTTGGTTTCTTTCTCTTCTCTGATTGCCTTTGCCAGGACTTCAATTTCTATGTTAAATAGATTAGGAGAGAGAGGACATCCTTGTCCTGTTCCAGATATAAGAGGACATGGTCTTAGTTTTTCTCCATTTAACATAATGTTGGCTGCAGGTTTGTCATGAATGGCTTTTATGAAAATAAGGATTTGCCTGTTATACCTACCTTCCCCAGTGTTTTCATCATGAAAAGGTGTTGAACCTTGTCAAAGGCCTTTTCAGAATCAATTGAGATAATCATGTGGTTTTCTTTTGCCAGTGTCTTAACATGCAGGATTACAATAATTAATTTCTGTATGTTAAACCAGGCTTGCATCTGTGCTATAAATCCCACTTGGCCATGGTGGATAATCTTTTTTATATGCTGCTGGATACTGTTTGCCAGAATTTTATTAAATATTTTTGCATCTAGATTCATAAGGGAGATGGGTCTGTAATTCTCTATTGTAGATGAATCTTTTCCTGGTTTAGGTATCAGGGTGATGGTAGCTTCATAGAATGAATTTGGGAGTCTTCCCTCCTTTTCTATTTTTTGGGATAATTTGAGGAAGACAGGTA